>JACEFZ010003583.1:535000-588399 GCA_014155875.1 Cepaea nemoralis
TTTGGTTTTCAACCACTTAGAAACTTTTTACGTATACTTAGGCCCTCCTATTATTTCACCCTTACCCGAAAGTATGCATCACTACCCCACGATGAAAGGGTTGTTTATTTTATAAAATTCTTCAGCTTGATTTTAACCCGGCATCTCATTTTAGAGGTGGCCGTAGTGCTTATAATCCACTTCGTCTCCTAAGCAACCGTATACAAGCAATCTCCTACAAAGCAACCACATAAAACAACAAAAAAGTTTGTAAGCAAAATTCTTACCCGAATTCTAACTAGTCATATTCTAGTGACATAAAGCGCACTGAAGAAATCGTGAGATATAAATACGTAGGTAGGGTATTGGTTAGCTCTCATGAAGGTAGCGTAAAGAATAAACGATTTACGGATGTCTTTATTGCAAGGTGCGTCCTCCAATCAATACGTTTTTTAAATATTTCTATGAGTGCCGATCGACATCTATAAAATTATGTTCCATGCGATTTAATTGTCTGTAGAGTAATCAATAAGGCAACTTCATCCCTCTGCTTGCCTACGAAAGACCTTCGAAAAAGGCGGTTCTGCTTGTTAGTGCCCTCACAAGGAATACTTGAAACCACGTTCAGAAGGTGGCAGAATAAACATGAGAGTAGCCGACGTGTAGTTTGTTTTTCTAGACGATTTAGGTAAGAGATGGGGCACCCTTTTCTGCCAAGAGCCGTTTGGATGCTTATAACATCATTTGCCGACCACACACAATTATAAACTTAAAAATTAGCTAGCTACAATTGGTTAAACATGTAATTAATTCACCCCTTATGTAGTAGCTGGAATTGCTTCTCATTGGTGATTAGTACCTTGTAAGCTGGTATTGTTGATGTTGATCCTAGATTATCTGATGATTGTTTATAAAGCTTCTATATTGATTTAATTCCGAGTTCCACCCGCGATTGTCTCGGTAGGGACAGATCAAATAATGCAGCGGGCCTGCAAGTCGGACATTTGCCTCCTCTGGTTTACATGAATGTTCGGTCATGGTCTCAAGTTATGTAGACAAAGGCTCTTTTTCATGGAGACAATGGCTAAGGTAACTAACTAGTCGGACATTGCCAAGAAGGAAAGCAATGACAGAATGCCTGTCTTTCACAGATGCCCTGAAGACTATAGTACGAGGGTAAGTTAATAAGTAAGTCACAAATGGCTGTAGAAAGATAACTGAAGATGATAACAACTTGAAACCCACTTATTTTTATACATACATTGTCCCTTTATTTCTAACATAATTTTCACCAACATTGATGCACTTATCCCATCGTTTTATCAGTCCTCCCAAAACGGCAGCATAGAACTGCGTGCTCTATTTTCTAAACCACGTTTTCACATCACATTCAACTTCGGCGTCATTCACGAAATGTCTCCCACCAACGTGGGTTTCCTGTTTATGCTGACAAATGTTTGTCACGTAAAGTGGTGCATAGCTGGGGAGAAAAAGTTACGAGGGTGAGTCAATAAGTAAGTCACACAGTTCTGTGGGATGGCAGGTAAATTAAAACATGCACGCAGTTCTATGCAGCCGGTTTTGGAGGACTGATAAAACGATGGGATAAGTGCATCAATGTTGGTGGAAATTATGTTAAGAAATAAAGGGACAATGTATGTATACAAATAAACTGGTTTCAAGCTATTATCATCTTTAGTTATTTTTCTACAGCCTTTTATGACTTACTTATTAACTTACCCTCGTAGTTAAAGAAATTATAAAGAAAAACTGTCATGTGGTTTTGCACAAACCAGGCCACTGGATGATTAGCCACTAAGTATTTGATGGAATACAGAAAGTGAAAGTGAAGGCTAAACAAGAAACAACAGAGAACAGACGGAGAAGAGATTACACACCACCAAAACGAGGGCAGAAGACATAAGATTTGAAAGAGAAGAGTGACCCCGAAGGTACATCAACAGACCAAGATAAAAGAGAAAAACGGTGGAGTTAATCTAGATATACATATAAATTATATGCACACTCTTTTCCTAATATGTGATTAAGTGATTCAGTGTCGAAGGATAATGTGTCGCCAAATGTGGCTTCTCATTTTGGCAGAAGGACGTTATATTGCCATACTATAGGGTGTATTATTAATGGCTGTGCAGTGTTTGAAAATATTGCCGTCCAAGTTTTGTATTCACTCTCTGTAAAGTTCATGCAACATAATAGGTAAATACAAAACTTGGACCGGCAATATTTTCAAACACTGCACAGTCATTAAAAATACACCCTGTAGTATCATGGTGCTATTTGTTTTGTTTCGTGTATCTTCCCCAATTCCCATGCTCAGTGAACGGGCATTTACATTATAATAATTGTTCATTTGATTGTATACTGTGTCGGGCCCAAACCTACTGTCTGTTTGGCACAGAATCAGTTGACAACATAGTTCCAACATTTAGTTCATCATACTGTTTTATCAAAACCAAAGCTGCCAGAGAAGGAGGGAGAGCGACATAAAGACAGAGACAGAGAAATATATTTGAGAGAGAAAGGGGTACGGCGACAGAGAATCCACACAAGACCACACGCGAGTGATATTTTCATATGTCATAAACTAAGCAGATAAGAAGAAGGTGAAAACTATGAAAGCCTGCTTTATCCTAATACCTGTCTTTCTCTTGTTGTTCTATTTATCTGAGGCTACTTGTTATCGATGTGTATCTTTTGTATTTATTCTGACAACAATATCGGCGTTGTTCGGTAAATGTAAGACTGACACAAGGCGTGCCAAGCAACTCTTTACATGTGTGCTGTATCTAACTAGGTGTCAACTGTCAGCCAGCAATGTTCTTCTACTCTTTCTCCGCACACATTTTATTGTGGGCCTATCATGAAAAGGTAAAAGCTGGAGTAGCTATTAAATAAACGGGGAATTTGACGCGGGGGAGTGGCAGGGAAAGGCAGAGAGAGAGAGAGAGAGAGAGAGAGAGAGAGAGAGAGAGAGAGAGAGAGAGAGAGAGAGAGAGAGAGAGAGAGAATATGCTGGACAGCTTAACAACATGGCATGGAGGAACATCAGTATCAGAAATTATTGTCAGTACATGAGACAGAAGATTGTGGACACACCTGATATCAACGCCACACGGCATATATTATAATAATGATAGGAGTTTACGAGTATTTGTTACTAGTTACATAAATTACGTCACGCAGTCGGGATACATCCAAAGGCGTCCTGTATCCTTCAGTAGATGTCAGTTGGTTTTTGTGTTGTTGGATTCAGATTTAAAATCTCTTAAGTGACTTTGCCGTAGCTTCTTAATGTAGCTGTATCGCTGTCTGTTTTTTTTAAGCTGACGAAGACTTTGTAGCAGCAACGTCTATTCTGGCACGTGTGATTGTGTTCTTGTAAATAAGTAAAGGACACTTGTAAACGCCTTAAGGCTCATTGGACACATGATGTCAGTCCCATATTTGTATAGTCCAGTCGGTGATGTGGTCAGTGTCAGGCCGGCCGCTTTACTTCCCAAGCCATTTCCTGGTACCAATTTTTGGCTGGGTCGATCTGGGAGCCAAGGTCAAGTATTAACATTCGAATCTGCCCAGATGTGGATCAAACTCATGACCATCGGATCTGCAGGGAGTGTCTAGCCACAGCGCCGCCACGGCTCCTCGATTGTGTTCACGTAAAGCAGACTAGACCGTGTCGCGTTGTTTTATAACATGAAGGTATGGGAGCCGGTCGTTCAGAAAGCAATGGCAAACTACTGGACGTAAAAACGTGCATTAGTACATTAACATCAGCTGAAAGATGCTGGTGTTGACTGCAACGTCATGCAAAAGATATGCAACATTTAAAAAAAGCGGTTTAAGTCCACATTCCGATTTTGATGATTTACTCAGCGGTTATGAAAGTGTATGCACGCTATGCTAACAGACTTTTAGCTTTCTTTTCTTCTATACTTTACTATATCTTAGCAGTCGTCGTTATCGGAAGGATAAAGACACTCTAGAGCGTAACCCCCCCCCCCCCCCCCCCCCCCCCATTCACGCGCTGAAGGCGGGATAGCTTTATCAACCGCCACACCAGTTAGCTGCACTTCAACGTTGACTTCTCGTTTTCAACAAGCAATGGCAAACTCATCATCATCATGCCCATGCCGATAAACGTGGGTGGTCATGTTTCGCCATCTCACACGATCACCAGAGTCGTGGTTCAGCTCTGTGTTTTTGTCTCGATTAGGCCATGTGGCCAAGCCATCCAGATGTATATCTCTCTGACAAAGAATTGAACGTAACATTGCACAGGAAATCAACCTGGGGTTGATCACAACGGCCTGCAAGGGGCATGCACCATTAAACGTGTACGCTAGGCTAATCCTCAACGAAAGAGGGTGCGGGGAGGAGGTGGTGAGGCGGTGTGAAATCAGAAGTTAATAGCGGAAAGATAACCTGACTCGCATGCCAAACCCGGTAAGAGATCAAGTCCATGATGAAACGAGAAGGCAGGAAGTGAAACTGGCACACACTTTACACCAAACACGTTGTTGTACCGGAAACGGGTGCCTCAGAATTTCAACAGTAACCGGAAGAAAAGTGTGAATAAGTTGTGTGCTGAGAGAGAGAGAAAGAGAGAGAGAGAGAGAGAGAGAGAGAGAGAGAGAGAGAGAGAGAGAGAGACACAGAGAGAGAGAGAAGAGAGAGAGAGAGGGGGGAAGGGAGCGAGAGAGAGGGAGAAAGAGAAAGTGCGAAAGAGAGCGAGACAGAGAGAGATGAGAGCTAGGCACAGAGAGAGAGAAAGAGGGAGAGAGCGAAGAGAGAGAGAGAGAGAGAAAGAGGGAGAGAGCGAAGAGAGAGAGAGAGAGTGAGAGATACAGACAGACAGACAGACAAACAGACAGACAGACAGACAGACAGACAGATAGATAGATAGATAGATAGATAGATAGATAGATAGATAGATAGATAGACAGACAGACAGACAGACAGACAAACAGACAGAGAGACAGACAGACAGACAGACAGACAGACAGACAATAACTACAGAATGAACACCATAATTAATATCATCATTGCCATCATGATCATTGTCACCAAGATCATCATCAACAAGATTATCATCATCATGTAACAGTATGTGACAATCAGGCCCTGTAGGAAAACAACCAATGGAAACGCTGTGTAAATTAACGCCACAATGAAGATTCTGGGATTCCAAATATCCGTAACGCTATACATGCAAACGAAGAAATTATCGATAATGACAAAAGAGGTAATATGTGTTTGCGCGCGCGTGAGTGGGGTGGGTGGGTGTGTCATCATCATTTGTGCCCTGCCAAATGTCTATCCACACAACGCGGCGCATAGATTTCTGCTGCTGATATTCCTTCATGCCACTGTATCAATATGTGTGTCTGTATTCTGCTTCTTCTTCAGCGTTCCGAGCCATTGAAGTTCTTTGCTGCAGATACAATCCGTCTCCATTCGTCTCTCTGGTGGACCCTCTCTTGCCTGTATATTTGAAGGAAATGTGAGCTAATCTTCTGTATGTGCACATTTCTCTACGGTGTAAGTACATCAATGGACCACGTTTCACGTCACCAGGTGTATTGGGTATACGGAGCTAACTCCATATGTTTATAGATCAATCGTATTCGACTTTGTTAACGTTAGTCCTTATGTTTATAGATCAATCGTATTCGACTGTGTTAACATTAGTCTTATGTTTAAAGATCAATCGTATTCGACTGTGTTAAAGTTAGTCCTATGTTTATAGATCAATCGTATTCGACTTTGTTAACGTTAGTCATTATGTTTATAGATCAATCGTATTCGAGAGAGAAGACCAGGAGAACTTTTAATCAGACAGCGGTGGCAACGATTAGTAGTGTGACTCTTCGCTGGCTGTTGAACGAGGGGACGGAGCACGTATGGAAATGTCCTGAGTGCAGTGATGTCGGTTCTTAACTCAACTCAACTCAACTGGTATTCGACTGTGTTAACGTTAGTCCTTATGTTTGTAGATCAATCGTATTCGACTGTGTTAACATTAGTCCTTATGTTTGTAGATCAATCGTATTCGACTGTGTTAACATTAGTTCTTATGTTTGTAGATCAATCGTATTCGACTGTGTTAACGTTAGTCATTATGTTTATAGATCAATCGTATTCGACTGTGTTAACATTAGTTCTTATGTTTGTAGATCAATCGTATTCGACTGTGTTAACATTAGTCCTTATGTTTGTAGATCAATCGTATTCGACTGTGTTAACATTAGTCCTTATGTTTGTAGATCAATCGTATTCGACTGTGTTAACATTAGTCATTATGTTTATAGATTAATCGTATTTGACTGTGTTACAGTTAGTCCTTATGTTTATAGATCAATCGCATGTGTTAAAGTTAGTCGTATACCCATTACAGGACGTCGCAGACAACCCCAGCATGTTTGGCTATTTGTGATTTCTTGGTAAGTTTACGTTCAGTAGTTTACCAATGATTTCTGAACGACCAGCACTCATATCATTTTATAAAAACCCAGTGCCAGGCGGCCTGCCGCTAAATCGCCCGCAGGATTGTTTCGAACGCTGTATGCGGGATTACGAATTGTGTCAGTAGCGCCATCGCCACAGAGCTGGACTGTGTAGTGGGTAATATTATTCTGGTGTTCTCTAGCTCAGGAACCGGGCTGGCCTAGTGGCTAGCCACTCACCTGCCGGTCCGGTAGCCATGAGTACAATCTCCTTCTGTGAATATTTTTCGATGTTAAAAATTGACCTGAGCTCACTGGTCGACTTAGTCTAAAATGGGTGCCAGAAAAATGTCTTGGGAAATAAAAGCGACCGGCTCTAAACTGACCATAACGCCTACTGAATCCCGATTTGTCTATACACATGTAGGTCTTGAGATGAAGTAAATATTGCAATACGACTGGTAAGAATGCAGCACCCATTTCAGACTGGAAAACGTGGACATTATTTTGTGAACACCGGTTAGCATTAAAGTTAGGTGTGTATCCTTTACAGGAAGTAGACGTCAACCCCGGGATCTTTTGGTTGTTTGAGATTTCTTGGCAAGATTACTTTCAGTAGTTTGCCATTGCTTTCTGAACGATCGGCACTCATGCCATTGAAGGAAAACCAACACGGGGCGGTCTGCTGTCAAAGTCGTCCGCAGCTGTGTTTTGAACGAATTGCGTCCGTAATCCATTCGCCACAGCTAAGACCGGTTAGTATAGAGCAGCTTAAAATAGCCACAGCCATAGCGTCAGTGGTTTTATTCTTATCTACGTCAGAAGCAGCAACTCTTCTGGGCAACCTTGTCTGTGGGTTCACAACATGGCGCCAGATTTAAGATATAACTTGTGTTTTATATCGGCAGTAAGGAATGCTGAGTCTCAGGACTCACAGCCGTAGGGTGTAGAATCTGACAGTCTGTACAGTTTAGTCTTCACGGGACATGCAGTTGCAGCGAGTAGAATTTGACACTGTGTGCATACTAAGCAATGAGTCATGTCTGATTGGTTGCTCTTTGTGAATGCTAACCAACGAGTCATGTGTGATTGGCTACTTTTTGTGCATAGCTAATCAAGGAGTCATGTGTGTGACTGCAATTCTTACATTTAGTCACAGCACGCCAAAACAATATGACAACATATTTGTTTTCAACTGAATGTGAATATTTGGCTTCCGTGAAAGTAATACATATAAAAGACACAAGCAGCTGAGGAAAATTAAATATTTTGGTTATGTAAAAAGAAATTAATTCTCGAATGGGCAGCTGCTATGACCGTCTGCAAGAGAGTTAACAAGTAAACAAGAAAACTAATTCACATGTCACTGTGTAATCATCCCGCCATATTACGCGCTCAAACATCCGGTATACTAATTAGACACGGTGCGAACTACTTTTTTTTCTGTGTGCCGTAACATCAACGGGTTGGCAGACATGTCTTAAATAATGTTGTGGTCTCTTATCCTGGCATGTGAATTTTAGGTTATAAAAACACAACGTGAAAGCTCTAAATTACCTGTATCGAAAAATAATCTTTAAAGTAAACAATTAGAAAATTAATTCTGGAATCTTTTAGAGATTATATGCATATTAGCGAAACGACAAAATAACACCTTGACAATAATCGCTAATGTAAAATATTCCAAGCAGAATTCTCTGACATCAAAAGAACTAGACATGCATTCTCATTTCTCTGTTCGTTCTTTCTGTGGCTTCGTAGATAGTGCTAGTGCAACGGCTCATAATTGGGGGAGATTTAGAAGCAGACAGCTTTGCGTTGATTTCGATGGTATGAGGCGGTGGCCGTTCAAAATGCAATGACAAACTTTAAAAAAGTTAGCTGCATATCTTATACAGGACGTTGCAATCAACCCTTGCATTTTTTGGCTGCTTGTGATTTCTCGCCAAGATTACGTTCAATAGTTTGCCATTGCTTTCTGAACGACCGGCACTAATACCACTTTATAAAACACCAACACAAGGCGGTCTGCTGTCAAATCACCCGCAGCTGTGTTTCGAACGCGGTATGCGGGATTAATAACTACGTCCGTAACTCCTTCGCCACGGAGCAGAATGACAAACTACTGAACTAAATAAACATTACTAGTAAATCGTCAGCAGCCATCAAACCATTAGAGGGATGATTAACTTCCTGTAAAGGAAATGCAACTAACTTATTCTAGCAACTGTTTCTGATAACCAAAGAAGTTATATGACGACTTTTCTTAACTGCCTTTGTCGACGAGTTCGCTGCAATGATTTGAATTGAAGCGAACTTGTTTTGTCAGTCTGAACCTTCCATACAAGGACAGTGCAGGAATAATTTTGAATTGTCCATGTACAATATATCGATATCCCTGATTATTTATTGCTTCTTCAGTTCTTAACAATCTGACGGGAACAGTGCAGGAATAATTTTGAATTGTCCATGTACAATATATCGAAATCCCTGATTATTTATTGCTTCTTCATTTATTAACAATCTGACGGAAAAGCGAGATTTAACAGATGTAAAGACAAGAGGAGCGACTTCATTACATTAGATTTATCCCATATGGCTCGGTCTCTTTCCACAGAGCAGTCTGCGGAAAGCGTCAGTCGGACAGAGCATCAACTCCGCAGCTCCAGCCACGACCCCCAGGAGTCTCCGAAATAAAACTGCCCTGGTGAACCGTAAGATGGAGTTTGGAAACGAACCCCCGACCTTCAGGGTGCGAGGCAGGCGGCTTAATCACTTCGCCACCGTACCTGGGGGGTTAATAAGAGTAATTAATATACACAAAGAAAACCATGAAAATGCAAAGAATACCACGGACAGACATAAAATAAAATGACCATGTCCTATAAGGAAAAAATGATAATCGTAAACTTATTACAGAAATTAGAAGTAGACAGTCACGGTTTTTTGGACATGTTATGAGAAGAGATAAATTGGAGAACTTGGTGACAACTGGCAAGATCGAGGGGAAGAGAACAAGGGGATGACAGAGAAGTAAATACATGGATGGCTTGGCTACGTGGTATGGTCGAGACAAGGACATTGAGCTGATCCACGACTCTGGTGATCATGTAAGATGGCGAAACATGACCGCCCAGGTTTATCGGCATGGCGCATGATGATGATGATGATGATATGATGATGATGATGGTGGTGGTGGTGGTGGTGGTGGTGGTGGTGGTGGTGGTGGTGGTGGTGGTGGTGGTGATGATGAATATACACAATTGTAGCTACAAGTGACGATAACCCACGAAGAGTAAAGGAAGAAGTTTGCGATTGTTAATAATTTCCAGACGCATGGAGAATTTCGGTGTCATCTATTTCTTCAGTGAGAAGTATGAATACCACATGTTTATCTATTTCTTCAGTGTGAACACCATATGTTTATCTGTTTACCCCGCTTCTAGTGGGTGGCGATAGAAACGAAGCAGCAGTACTTACCTCCAGCAGTAGTTTATTGCCGATGTTTTGCGTGTGTTCAGGGACGTGTGGGGATGTGTGTTGATGGTACAGACAGGGAACTGGGCGTTTGTGTGAGTACTTGTGTGTGTAGTGAACGCGAGCAAGTGAGTGACTGATTAGTTGATAGAATGAGCGAGCGAGTGAATGAATGAGTGAATGTTTAGTTGATAGAATTAGTGATGAGTGAATGAGTGAGTTTTAGTTGATAGAATGAGTAAGTAAAACAGAAAGGAATCGGCAAGAGCGAGCTGATTAGTGTTTCCATTGAAATAGTGAGTGAGTGAGTGAGTGAGTGAGTGAGAGAGAGTGCGTGAGTGAGTGCGTGAGTGAGTGCGTAACTGAGTGAGTGAGTGAGTGAGTCAGTCAGTCAGTCAGTCAGTCAGTCAGTCAGTCAGTGCGTCAGTGAGTGAGTGAGTGAGTGAGTGAGTGAGTGAGTGAGTGAGAGACAAAAAACAGAGTGAATTAGTGTGTGATTGAGAGAGAATGTTAGTGTTTACATGAGAAGGTGAGACAAAAAAGAGGTGTAATTTAATTGGTATCCCTTGTGGGTGACTGAGTGAGGAGACCTGTCAAACAGAGAGCGTTTAGGCACATAGTGAAATGAACATGTATTTACCGTGTACGTCAACTTGTGAACTCGTAAGTGAGAGTGTGAATGATAATGTGGGTGAGTCACGGAGTCAGCCATTCAGTGAACATGTGAGAGATTGAATGATAATGTGGGTGAGTTACCAAGTCAGCCATTCAGTGAATGTGTGAGAGAGTGAATTATAATATTGGTGAGTCACCGAGCTAGCCAGTTAGTTAATATGTGAGAGAGTGGTTGGGTAATATGTGAGAGAGTGGTTAGCTAATGTGAAAACGACATAGTTAGTTAACTGGTGAGTGAATGAGTGAGTGGCCATAAAAAAGTAAATGCGTCAGCGTTTGAGTCAGTGAGTGAGAAGGTAGATGACCTTGCGAAGGAGTGAATTTGTGAATTAGGTCAATATGGTAGGTAGCTTGTTATAACGCCCACATCTTGAATCCGAAAAAGAATTCTGCTCAACAACAATCAAAGTGCCTGGTATGAGGTAAAATGGGTGGGTGGGCGTTTCTTGCAAAGACTTGCTATTGTTTTGTTGTTTTTTTTAAAAGGGGGGAGGGGGAGTTTGGCATATGCTACGACAATATTGAATGAGAACAGAAGTTGAGGCTGTGACTGCAGCTTTCGGATAACTGGAGGGCAGGCAGCACAGCCAGACATGTGTTTGCAGCGCATTCACAAAGTATGCTTCTGTAAGTGGAAACTGGCATGTTCGGGGTGCAATGGCTAGGATAGCACGACAGGACAAGGATTGCGAGCGTATCATGGATTTTCTGCCCAGGACATGCGGGTGTACGTGACAATAAATATACTGATAGATTACCTGTTGCTGTAATCCCTTTGCGGAGAGTCACATTGTGATAACGGCGATGATTTAAAGGCTCTCTGGAATCGGGTGCAGAGTCCAGATGAGCAGACAGATAATCAATATTAGGAAAGACTGGCTCATAAGAGAGTGTGTAGATGGTCTGGACGATAATCACAGCGTAGAAGAAAAACCAGACGGACTTTTAATCAAATTGATTCTATATTAATCAGAATTTTAACTATTTATTGTCTTTTGAAGTTGGGGGTAGGGAGTATATGTAGTAATGTCCAGAGTGAGTCATGTCGATTCTTAAACTTAGTCTTCAGTAAGTGGAGGAAGCATTTTCATGTTGTTCTCAATGTGTTATATCCAGGGCGTGCCCCCCCCCCCCCCTCCTTCTCCACTCTTGATTCACTGGTATTTGTTTAGTTCTCTTCATATTGGAACCCCACCATTTTTATAAAGTCAGTTGCATTTCCTTTACAGGACGTAGCAGCATTATTTGGCTGTTTGTGATTCCCGGGCAAGCAGCTTGCGTTCAGTAGAGTTTGCTATTGCCCCACTTACAGATATGCAATAGATCAGTGCGGAGAGCTGCGGTGACACAATGGCTAGTACACTTTTCTTTTAGTCCGGTGGTCATGTGATCGAATCCCCATTAAGACCAAATATTTTTCTTTAATTCAACCGGACTCCCAGGTGACCCAACCTAAAATGGGTACCAGAAAATGTTCTGGGCAGTGAAGGTGTCCGGTGTGATATTGGAGATTGAGTGATTAATAGACCTAATAGTATAGAGATGCCACCATAAACCCAATATACCTCATTATGTGATATTGGAAATTGAGTGGTTAATAGACCTAATCGTATGGAGCTGCCACCATAAACCCAATATACCTCATTATGTGATATTGGAAATTGAGTGGCTAATAGACCTATTAGCATGGAGCTGCCACCATAAACCCAATTTACCTCATTGTGTGATATTGGAAATTGAGTGGTTAATAGACCTATTAGCATGGAGCTGCCACCATAAACCCAATATACCTCATTATGTGATATTGGAAATTGAGTGGTTAATATACCTAATAGCATGGAGCTGCCACCATAAACCCAATATACCTCATTATGTGATATTGGAAATTGAGTGGTTAATATTCCTAATAGCATGGAGCTGCCACCATAAACCCAATATACCTCATTATGTGATATTGGAAATTGAGTGGTTAATAGACCTAATAGCATGGAGCTGCCACCATAAACCCAATATACCTCATTATGTGATATTGGAAATTGAGTGGTTAATAGACCTAATAGCATGGAGCTGCCACCATAAACCCAATATACCTCATTATGTGATATTGGAAATTGAGTGGTTAATATACCTAATAGCATGGAGCTGCCACCATAAACCCAATATACCTCAATGTGTGGAAAAAGTGTCTTTTACTTTGTATACTCTATAGGACTACAATATAAGAATAAAGTTGAGCTACTGAAAAAATAGGTCTAATATAAAACAAAATGACAATGCGGAAACCCCCTGAAGTTAAGAAGTAAAAAAAAAAACATATTCACCCGCAATAAATGAGTTTGTATTTGCAGACGATCAATGCCTGTTTTACAGTTAGGAGGGCAGAATTCAAAATCATATTAATAAGCTGAGTTCAATATGCAGCAGATTACATGTGATTATAAATTCAATCAAAAATGAAGTAATGCAGATGGATAGATCTCCTGGTCCACTATATATACTAATAAATAGTACACCTCTAAAATAAGTTAAGAAATTTAAATATCTAGGAAGTATGATCACAGAAGATCACAGAATAGATGGAGAAATCGAAATCAGATGTCAATAAGCAAGGACTCTTACAAATCATATCAATTATCACCCATACTATAAAGTCAAAATGTACGTACGTCAGTAAAACAGTCAAATGGTAGATAATAAATAGCATATTCACACCAACTCTATGCTACCAATGTCAAACTTGGACATTATCCGAATCACACTTACGAAAAATCAACACCTGCATAAGGTGATGCTTGAGAAGAGCTTCCAACATAACTATCCGAAACTGAGTAAAAAATTATGTTATCCAACAGACAGTGGAATCAACAACACATTGTGCCACATACATTGAACGGCAGAAGATCAAATGGTTCGGTCATATCGTTAGAATGCAACAACATCAACTACCAGCACTGGCTCTATACCAAAGATCTGCTACGAGCGCAAGAGAACGCCCGAGAAGTTTCTCATCGGAAGCTATTTCTCCCCACGACGCAAAAGTGGAAGATGATGATGGTGAAAAAAACAAATCAATGTAACAAACATATGCATGCATCCACGCACACACGCACGCACACACACACACACACACACACACACACACACACACACACACACACACACTAACGTAATCTAAAATAGCTTACTAATTTACCTAATACAGTGTATGTGTAACTAAGTCAATATTTTAATGGAGCTTTAATGTCTTATTTACACGCCTGGCTTGATTCCATGCCAACGTGAAATAAAACGGGGAACGTCCTAAAGCTAATGTGGTATTTATTGTCATGACAGTGCATGAAAACATGTTTACACGATCATTTATTAAATGCTTTACAATACTCCGGCTTAACAGACACTTTATAAAAATAAGAGCAGTCAAATTTGAGGAAGTACCGTTGCATGCCCTTTGTAGGGCTTTGCGATGAACCCCTGGTTGGTTTTATAGAAAGTATTACGTTCAGTAGTTTGCCATTGCATTCTGAACGAGAAGTCAACTTTATGTCCAGCTTCATGCCAGTGTAGGGACTGAAAGCCCAAATTGCCATCAGCACACCGGAAGTTTCAGAGCGAGCGATCTTATCCTTTCTGCCTGGTCGACATCTTAGAAAACACCGAATTACGAACTTCAAAACATCTGGGAGGCATCATTAAAACTGTAGGCAATATGTCAGCATAATCTCTGGCATCAGTGATCGGGGAAATGACTAGACAAACAGCGAAGGTTCGAATCCTGGAGACATACATTTCTAACGTGTCTTTAATCTCCGCAAGAATACAGGTGGTTCTGTTTAGGTAACCGTGTATGCTCATTACCGACATCCCGTTGCAGGAAGTACCTTTTGCTTTCATCAGTTCGTACCTGTTTGTGATGATTTGGTTAGTTGATTTCCATTTACACCTGTACTCGAGTTTTAAACAAAGTGCGGTATTGGTACAGAACAGGTAGAAAATGGGTATGATACAAGCTATATCCTTCTAAACTAGTAAACTCGTGGACTGCGTGACCCCTACGCATATCGCTCTTGCGCACAGACTTCTCGTGCTTTGGTGGCGGGGTACGGGGTTAATTCCTGACACTGGTCAATTGAATGCAATGTTCTGCAAAGGACCCGCCTCACTAACTAACCAACCAGTAAACTGCCATGTGCTTATTCACGTGGTACATGAACTAACCAGTACACTGCCATATGTTCATTCATATGGCGCATTAACTAACCAGTAAACTGCCATATGTTCATTTACATGTCACATGAACTAACCAGTAAACTGCCATATGTATATTCATTCACATGGTACATGAACTAAGCAGTATACTGCCGTATGTTCATTCACATGATACATAAACTAAGCAGTAAACTGCCATATGTTGATGAGTTTGAGGTCCATACATATACAAATAAAAGCACAGCGAGACATGAGTTTGAGGTCCTTTCATTTACAATTAAAAGCACAGCCAGACATGATGATTAGGTTTCCCCCTCACTGCCTTTTCTTCGCGGACAAGTTTTAAAAAATTCTGGAAATGATCAAGTTCCCATTTCTCTAGGCTGAGTCTATCTCAGAGCAGTACAGATACAATACAAATATAGGGGAAAAGCCTACAATTACTGGGTATTGAACCCAGAATACTGTCTTTATAAGTAATCCCTATAACCTCTATAAAAAAAATTAAGTTGCATATCCTTTACAGGACGTCGCAGTCAACACCAGCATTGTTTGCTGTTGTGATTTCTTGGCAAGTTTACGTTCAGTAGTTTGTCATTGCTTTCTGAACGACAGGCACCATTTTGTAAAAACCAAAGCAAGGCAGTTTCCTGCCCAATCGCCAACAGCTGTGTTTCGAATGCGGGTATACGAGTTTACGAAATGCGTCCGTAACGCGTTCGCCATGGAGCAGACACTAACCACTATACTACAGAAAAACTTCACACTGAGCTGTCTATTACCTAAAGTAGAGTGAAGAGACCTATTGTTCCTGATGGTGCTGGCTAAAGTAGATTGGAGAGACCTAATGTTTATTAGGCGGATGTCTTAAGTAGATTGGAGAGGCCTAATGTTCATTAGGCGGCTGGCTAAGTAGACTGGAGAGACCTATTATTCATTAGGCGGCTGGCTAAAGTAAGCTGGAGAGACCTAATGTTCATTAAGCGGCTGGCTAAAGTAGACTGGAGAGACCTAATGTTCATTAGGCGGCTGGCTAAAGTAGAATGGAGATACCTATTGTTCATTAGGCGGTTGGTTAAAGTAGACTGGAAAGACCTATTGTTCATTAGGCGGCTGGCTAAAGTAGAATGGAGATACCTATTGTTCATTAGGCGGTTGGTTAAAGTAGACTGGAAAGACCTATTGTTCATTAGGCGGCTGGTTAAAGTAGACTGGAGAGACCTATTGTTCATTAAGCGGCTGGCTAAAAGTAGAGTGGAGAGACATAGTGTTCATTAGGCGGCTGTATAGAGTAGAGTGGAGAGACATAATGTTTATTAGGCTGCCGGCTAACATGGAGTGGATAGATTTAATGTCCTTTAGTCTGCTGTCTAAATCTGAGTGGAGTGATTTAACCTTTCATTGTTTACTTGCTAAAATAGTGTGGATAGATATAATGTTAAGTTGTTTACTATCTAAAGTAGTGTGGATAGACCTAACGTTCAGTTGTTTACTATAGAACGGAGACACCTAACGTTCAGTTGTTTGCTGTAGAGTGGAGAGACCTAACGTCCAGCTGTTTACTGTAGAGTGGGGAGACCTAACGTTCAGCTGTTTACTGTAGAGTGAAGAGATCTAACGTTCAGCTGTTTACTGTAGAGTGGAGAGACCTAACGTTCAGTTGTTTACTGTAGAGTGTAGAGACATAACGTCCAGCTGTTTACTGTAGAGTGGGGAGACCTAACGTTCAGCTGCTTACTGTAGAGTGGAGAGATCTAACATTCAGCTGTTTACTGTAGAGTGGAGAGACCTAACGTTCAGCTGTTTACTGTAGAGTGGAGAGACCTAACGTTCAGCTGTTTACTGTAGAGTGGAGAGACCTAACGTTCAGCTGTTTACTGTAGAGTGGAGAGACCTAGCGTTCAGTTGTTTATTGTAGAGTGGAGAGACCTAACGTTCAGTTGTTTGCTGCAGAACGGAGATACCTAAGGTTCAGTTGTTTGCTGTAGAACGGAGATACCTAAGGTTCAGTTGTTTACTATAGTTTAGTTTAGTCGATGGATCAACATCCCGGCACACGGGTGTAATCCATAAGTGCTCCGTTCCCCTCCTAACTCAAACCTGAGTCCGGAGAAACTCAGCTCAGTGCACGAACTCCGTAGCACCAACGAGGATCCTGAAATACTTTGGGTAGATTTTTAACTCGAAATTTTGCAATTGCCAAGGGAATTTTTACGTGCGCAACAATACACACGGGAGTCCGATCTCACTACCCAGAGACCAGGGGAAATTTTATTACTAGAAGTCCGCATGAAAAAATCCCAGTCCTCACCGGGGCTTGAACACAGGACCTCCAGCACTCGAGGCGGACACCATACCTCGAGACCACGCAGCCCCCCTAGTTGTTTACTATAGAACGGAGATACCTAACGTCCAGTTGTTTGCTGTAGAGCGGAGGTACCTAACGTTCAGGTGTTTGCTGTAGAATAGAGAGGCCTAACGTTCAGCTGTTTACTGTAGAGTGGAGAGACCTAACATTCAATTGTTTACTGTAGAGTGAACAGACCTAACATTCAGTTGTTTACTGTAGAGTGGAGAGACCTAACATTCAATTGTTTACTGTAGAGTGGCAAGATCTAAGTTCAGCTGTTTACTGTAGAGTGGAGAGACCTAACGTTCAGTTGTTTATTGTAGGGTGGAGAGACCTAACGTTCAGCTGTTTACTGTAGAGTGAACAGACCTAACATTCAGTTGTTTATTGCCTAAAGCAGAGGTATGGAGACCTAACCTTCAGTAGTTTATTGCTTAAACAGAGGTATGGAGACCTAACCTTCAGTTGCTTAGTACGTAACTGATTCCGTGCTGAAGAATAATAATACATCGCCAAATGTGACCTCCCAGTTGGAGATGGACAATATATCGCCGTACTAAGGTCACCGTGTTATTCCCCCCCCCCCCCCCTAGTACTTTCAGCAATGTCAATGCTCAGGAACCGGAACGTTTCATTATAATACTTGCTCATTTGAGTGTGCACCATGTTTGATCCAAGCCTACTGTTTGGCGCCGGTCTCTCTGGCCGAGGGGTTAGACCACTTTCTCCGTAATCCCGTTTATCACGCAGAGTCTCGTAGCGGGCGAGAACTGGGAGCGGTTCGTCCCCCGCTGGTGACTTGCGGGATACTGAGCCGGCCGCTCAGAAAGCAATGGCAAACTACTGAGCGTAATCTTGCCAAGAAATCAACAGACAGCTGAAAGATGCTGCTGTTAACAGCGATGTCCTGTAAAGGATATGCAAAACATTTTCTACTGCTTGGCAGTGAAATAGTTAAAGTAGAATGGAGAGATTTTACGTTCAGTTGTTTACTTCTCGAAGTAGAACAGAGAGCGCTACAGTTCAGCAAAATTTATAATTTTGTACAGACACTAAATCTAAATATAATACCACGGAAGAAACTGCCATAGGAATGTAAAATGACAAGTTTTCTCTTATATTAGATCAGCACGAGGTGCGATGTCCATTTCCCTTCCTCCAGGGCATGTTTATAATTGTTGCCTAAATTTTAGTATAATGTCTAAAGTACAGATGAGACACCCACACTTCAGTAGAATTTGTAAAGTAATGGAGAGACCTACATTTCATCATAATTTCTAAAATATAGTAAGCGGACCGAATGTTCAGTAGTATATTGTGTAAATGAGAATGGAGGGGCTTAACGCTAGTTATATCACATATTGTCTAAAGCAGAATAGAGAGACTTACAGTTCTATAATGTAATATAAGCATGGAAGAGTAAGAAAGAAGAGATTGTATGATCCATAATATGTTCTATAAGGTATAAGGTGCGGAAACATTGAATTCAATATAGTAGGTTTAACAAAAGTTGAATAGACGATGTACATGGAGTATCATATAAACAATGCATATTCAAAGAATAAGGTTAGCTGCTTGTACTTTACAGAACGTTGCCACAAACCCCAGCATTTATTGGCAGTGTTTAATGTTTATATGCAAAATAGAGTAGTTTGCCATTTTTGTCTGAATAGCCGACGCCTCATATCATTCAAATTAACGCAAAGGGGTCGGCTTCTAAATTCCTTTCAGCTGATTTCGAACACTCGACTGGTATAGTGAGGGATTAAGAGACTGCGCATCTCGATATTCCCTAAGAATCAGCGCCTGGTTGGTGAGTAAATGGGAAAAAAAGACTCTTTTTACTATGAGCAAAAAAGTACCATAAGAAATCTTAACTTTACCAACGAAATAATTAGCCCTGAGAAAAATAAATTGAGAAAAATTAGCCGCCACAAATCACCCTAATAAAAACAAACACATGACATATAATTAGCAAATACACTGATAGATAGGTTGAAAACAGGTTTCTAATGACATATAGTTAGCATACACACTGATAGGTAAGATGAAAGCAATTTCGAGTATGGCAGCATTGAAAACACTTTTAAAACTCGTATCATATTAGCTTACCTTATCGCTTATCAAGAAACGGGCGAATTCTAAAACAGAAGAGCGGAGAATCGGCCTGAACACATGCGTTGATGTCACAAGTACACACTATGTGAGGTTGGCAGTTCCTTACACAACAACACCCAGGCTGAGCCAGGCTTCTGCCTCTACCTGTTTGCCAGCTAGCTCACTGGGTACCTTCTAGGCACGTGCCGGTGGGGCGTCGCTCGCGTGTGCGCTGTGGTGAGTGCCGCAAACACGAAACTGTGCTACGGTTCTAGATGAGATTATGTGCGAGAGATTGTCTCTGAGATGGTGAAATAATGAGAGAATAACACTATGGTGCAACGTTATTTGTATGTTGTCCTTGTTTTCATGTTATGCCAAGTTAATCGGTCCGAAGACTGGGATACACTGTTTAAGCTGATTAAATGTCAGGGGTTGATTAATCGTCTTTAGCGACTTCCGTCTCTGCCATGGGTTTATAATCAGTAGGTTTCCTTGCGTAATAACATTTAATTTGATATATATTACAACATGACTGCTCCCATATTAACAACTTTTAAGTCATAACTGTGACACACCTCTACTTCCCTTGTTCCGCCATCCATATTTGTTTGGTCCAAACCTACCTTTTCGTTAGCACTGAATATGTAAATAAGCTACTAACACATTCTGAAATATGGCTGTGTGTCTCAGTTCGGTGCAGCCAGGGAGTCTTGTAGGCCATGCTTTGGGGTATGCCTGAGTGCTCCTCATCCACAAGAAATGGAGCACTTAAGCAAACCCCAAAGCGTGTCCTGGTAAATCTATGCTTGATTGGATGAAATAAGGCAGCAATCAAAACGGGCTGATGGAGCCAAAGCATGTCCTGGCAAGTCTTTGCTTGATCGGATACAATAAGAGAGAAAACAAAACGGGCTGGTGAAGCACGTGAGCCTTGAAAGGAAATCCAATCTATATTAAGGACATCAAATGCCAAACCAGCACTGCCTTGTGGAAGCTATTGTAAGAACAAAGGCCAGGGCAACAAAGCCCAACAGGAGATTTGGACAGGCCGAGCCAACAAGCCATACGGCAATCTGCCTATGGGAGGATGGTTCAAGAAAAGAAACACAAATGTCGAAGCGGGAAGACGTTGGCCTAAGTGACACAGGATTAGAAAGCGGACGTCTAATTACTACAATGGATGATTGCAGAATAAGAAGAAGACTACGAAGTAGTAGTAGTAGTAGTAGTAGTAGTAGTAGTAGTAGTAGTAGTAGTAGTAGTAGTAGTAGTAGTAGTAGTAGTAGTAGTAGTAGTAGTAGTAGTAGTAGTAGAAGAAGAAGAAGAAGAAGAAGAAGAAGAAGAAGAAGAAGAAGAAGAGGAAGAAGAAGAAGAAGAAGAAGAAGAAGAAGAACAACAACAACAACAAGAATGTGCGCGTTTGTAAGAAGAATGTGTGTGAATGTACGTATATATTTACAATAAAAGTAATAACATGTCTATTTTTGCAAGCCCTAATGCGTATTGAGCATTACCCCAATGTTTTTTTTAAAACCAACTCGAGGGGCGATGTAGTCTAAATCACACCGGTCGCCTTAGCTTCACATGGCATGTTCTAGTACCTATTTTAGAGGTTATCTGCCAGCCCTGATAAATTAAAACAATCCTTCTCGCTGTGAGTTCAGACCCAAGACCTATAACTAACTGACGCACGGACAAACTTAACGTAAATTCCATAGCGATTGATCGCTATAGTTAATGAAAATAACACACCCCACTGTGAAGCAAAGCTTAATAAGACAGATCAACTAGTTTTCCTTGTTGTAACTATTTCCTTCGCCATTCCAGCTACAACTCAGTTATCTTGTACGAAGATTAGGTTCGTCGGAGCATTACTACCTGTCTGCAAACACATAACCTCTGCTCTATTGGCAGGCAGCAGGGCTACTTCCAAACAATTGAACTAATCAGGATATTTGTGACAGGGGCTACTTTTCTACTTGTATGCCGCAGAAACATCTGCGCACACATCCAAACACAATGACTATACCTTTCCACCTGTGCAATCTAGGGAAACTAGAACAATCCAAAACGCATACTCTCATCAGTGCAAGACGAGAAGTGTCTCGATCTCTTCCCATGCCTCTTGCCTCATGCACCCTCACGCCCGAGGTGTCAGACATTTATATTTTCATCTTCGTGCAGGCAAGCCCCTTCCTATACTTCCAGGAACTATACCTTCCACCACTGTTCTCTCTGAGCCAATCATCTAGGAACATTTGCACATTTTCTGTAACTCGTCCAGTTTCACGACAACAGGGGACCAGTTTCACGACAACAGGGGACCAGTCCCAACAGTTGGGAATGACAAAGTACTGACACAATGAATTTGTAACGTATATGTAAAGTGCGTGTGTTTTAATTGAAAACCATAATTTTGTTTTCTTAATATATTCTGTAAACGAAAAGCAAAGAACAAATGTATCATTTGTCGATGTAGCCACCACTGCGTTCAAAGTAAGTCCTCCAGCGAAGATAATGTGCTTGGATTCCTGTAGAAAAAAAAATTGTCTGCGGTCACTACTCAGTGTATCTGACCCGGTCGTGAATAGTCTGTTACAGAATTCACACCGTTTTGAAACTTCCTACTCCACTCATACACTCGCTGGACTGATAGGCATGCATCACCCTACCTTACCTTCATTCGCCGATGAATTTCTATAGGTTTCACCCCTTAACTGATTTTAAATAAAAAAAATGATAATAGAACGCTGCTCCTCTTTGGTGCATATTAAAATCGGAGCGGCCATCTTTAAACCGTCCTTATGATGTCACCGTGTTCGTCTGCACCGTGATGTCACGTACTTAATCCTCTTGATAACCTTAACAACAATATTGACAGGTTACAAGACATTGGCATGGTTATTGTAATTTCCGTCACAATTTTTTTTTTAAATGTTGCATATCCCTTACAGGACGTTGCAGTCAACACCAGCATTTTTCAGCTGCTGTTGATATAGTAGGCAAGTTTTACGTTCAGTAGTTTGCCATTGCTTTCTAAACGACCGGCTCCCATACCAACATGTTATAACACAACGCGACACGGTCTACTGCACAAATCGGCCGCAGCTGAGTTTCGAATGCCTGGTAAGCGGCTCACGAACCGCGTTCGCAAGTCTTTGGTCACGGAGCCCGGCCGTCACAATTTAAAGATTTTAAATTGAAGCCCACTCGTGTATTTGTGTTTGTGAACGGCGGCGTTGCTGTAGAGTACTGTGTCTGTCTCTGTCCGCAACCCCACCACCGGCGTCACTAGGGGGGTGCGGGGGGTGCGGGCCGCACCGGGTGACACCATCAAGGGGTGACACCAAAATAAAAAAATTGCAAATTTGACAAAGCAGACATAGCTCTGTCTAGTCGGGTTTCATAACCGTTCATTGTTAATTAAATACATGAGCAGGCACAGGGTGCCACCACGCAGAGCGTCTGGTGCTTAAATGAATAAGACTCAGAGCTCAGAGCTGCTCGGAGCCTCGGAGTCGAGTAGAATCGTGGGTCATTTGCAAACGCGCCAATTAATGACGTGTGGAGTCACGTGATTACTATATGCGATTATATATGGTACAGGAACACTCGGAAGAAGACCATGGTGAAAGTCTAGAGGGGTGACACCAAGAGTTTACCGCACTGGGTGACACCAACCCCAGTGACGCCACTGAACCCCACCATGTTCACAACCGGAGTAGGAGTATGTTTATAAAAATACACCTGAAGCTAACATACCGCCGGGCAATGAATAATGCGTCCATGTATACATGCATGCGTCTTCCTGTAAGAGGCACCTGCCTAAATTCGGTATAGACACTTTCTACATATGTCCATTGTAAACTTTACATAATACTTACCAAGAATCAGTCACAATTATTTCTCTGAGACTTGAGTACCAGCAAGCGAATTCAAAATAGTAACTATTGCAACCATCTTCATGTTTACACTGCAGGATGTAGGACGTATACGCTCAATTCTGCTCTACAGTCTTGTTCGAGGACTCCAGCTGAGAATTGCCGAATAGATTGTTCGAACTGAACTGCATGACTAAGCTGTAATTCAGTAACCCATCATGGTTACGTGAAGGCATGGAAGCAGGTGGTTGATGGAGTGTGAGATCAGCCGGCAGATTGTTGTTGGTTATGGTCTGCACTCTGCGGTGATAGACAGATAATCTCATCAGTTGAGACAATGGCGATTGCCACCGACTACTAAAGTCACTGCCCAGGAGAAAAAGCAACGGCAAACTACCCTCTGCAAATTTTGCCAAGAAACCTTAACAAACATGAAAGAAAACAATAACTCAATACTCAATAAGAAGGAGATCTAGTGGTGAAACCTCCAGGCCAGGCAGATCAGACTACACCGGGGAAGAGTGTGACACAGGGGCAACTACTAGTAATAGATGATGACGGAGTTAATCCCGACGGTGTTACCAAGGAAATCCCATGTGCCAGACTAAGAAGGAGAGTGAGACTGTGGAACGTAGAATGTGAGAAGTCTGTATAACAATAATGGAGGGGTATATGCCTAGGAAGAGAGCAAGAGGAAGACGAAAGAGAAGATGGGTGCAGGCGTGGCGGATGATCTCAAGATGGGTGCATCGGACGCGGGACATCTTGCTTATGATCGATAGGTTTTCCAGAAATTTGTTATGGGAGTCAGGTTCCGCAAAGGATATGCTACTGAATGAATGAATGAATGAATGAATGAATAAATAAATGAATGGATGAGGGGACCCTTTTACGCGCCTCAAGGAGCATTGGTCATAAAATACTGGACCCATATTTTGATAGATCATCGGCACTCGCTGAGTGATGTGGTCAGTATTACACTGACCGCATTTATATCCCAGGGAATTTCTTGGTACCCATTTTAGACTTTAGCGACATGGGAGGTCATTCTATTAAAATAAAATTTCGAAACCGTCCCTATACGGATGAAATCCAAGCATACGAGTAGGATATTGAGTGTCTAACCACCACGCTTCCGCGGCTCCCGAATGACCAAGTGGTGCACCTGAAACCAAAGCTGAAGGGGACCTTTTAGCTGGTTCGCTGGCAACTAAAGACCAAGAATTATCAACCAGATTTGTGCCTTCACGATGCACAGAGCTGTTGGTGTATACTATTGCGTCATCTCTGTGAGCACTTTCGTCTGTCAATTGTTGGACATACAGTTCTCCAATGGCTACCCAGGAAGGTTAACCCGGCCAACAAATGCCCACGGGATGTGTCGGCCTAAAGGCGCAAGTATCGCAGCTCTACTGTAAACAGGCACAGCGCAATAACGTCTAATAAAAAAAGATTCCAGATAAACGCAGAACAAGCAGAAGAAGCTCTCCCATGGCTGCATTGTTGTGAACAAGTTTAACCCTGCCACGGCGGTCTACTTCCACGTCGCCCGCAGCAGTGTTTCGAACAATATAAAATGACACAAGTAGTGCAGCTTTACATAACAGATTTACGACAGAGGGTATGCGCCATTGCGAATTACGTTCGTAAACCTTACGCCACAGCGACGGATCTCACAAACGTCGTTGAATGTTGAGTTTGGGGATTTAAGGGGCGTGTAACGAAATTTGAACTTAATTTGTTACTATTATTGCGTCGTCGAAAATCTTCCTGATTTAGAAACTCCAGTTTAGGTGGAGATCTCCACACCAGCTCTTTCTCTCTGCCCAAACAATAAATTAAAGGGTGATAACTAGTGGTTCGTCTCCGTGGCTAAAGTCTTGCGGTCGCGATTCGTGAGGCCGCTTACCTGCTTTCGAAACACATCTGCGACCGATTTGGCAGCAGACCGTGCCACGCTGGGGTTTAATGTGTTGGTATGGAGCTGGTCGTCCAGAAAGCATTGGCAGACCACTGAATGTAAACTTGCCAAGACATCAACAACAGCAGTAAAATGCTGGTGTTGACAGCGATGTTCTGTAAAAATAGGATATGAAAAAAAAAAATGGTTCAGAACGGAACTACAATAATTCTAAACACGCTTTAGACGTTCACTATCTCTAGCCTTCGTCAAAGTGCGGTGTGGCCCCCCCCCCCCCCCCCCCCCCCCCCCCCCCCCCCCCCCCCCAAAACCCCCAAAAACATTCCAAAAAACAAACCCACGCCACTGGGCAAAATTGATGCAAGATGTACAGTTTTTAACATGAAAAAAAAGGGGAGGGAAGGGAACAACAATACTTAATTTCCGATTCTTTAAAAAGGATGCAGAAATTTTACAAAAATTTTTTCCAACAAAAAATAAAATGGGGGGTTTATTTTATTGTGGATGGGGGAATGGAAACCCAAAAAACTTTTTGTTTAAAAGGGTTTAATTTCTTGTTAAATTTTAAACGAATAAATTTAACCTTTAAAGGGCCTAAAATTAACAAAAAATTTGAAATCTAATTCCATTTCCTGTGTTTAAAAGCAAATTCCAGAAAGGACAAAAAGGCTTTTTTTTAACCCGGTAATTTTGTTGTGGGGTAATTTTTTTAACGAATAAATACCATTTAATAAGGGCGTAAGGAAGCAAATAAAAATGAAAACTTTAAAAAGGTAATAAAGGAAAAAAACAGAAGGGAAAAAAAAGGGGGAAAAAAGGGGAAAAAAAAGGGGGGAAAAAGGGAAAAGGGGGGGAAGTGAAATTGTGGATAAATGGGAATAAATCACCCCTTATAATTAAGTGGCGAAGGACACATTGTTATGAGGAGAAAAATAGGATAAAAAAGAAAACAAAAGAAGAAAAGAAAAAAAGAAGAAAGGGAAGGGAATGGGAAAAGGAAGAGAAGAGAAGAGAGAGTTATTGTCGACGATCACCTCATTCCATGAAATTCAGTCCAAATTGGACCCCTTGAAATGAGGTTACGGCTACAACCAAAATCTTTTTTTAAAATTTTTTTTGGGTTTCGTATGTTCTTGTTTTAAATTTTTTAAATTTGGGTTTTCGCAGTTGACCATGGTTGTAGATCACAGTCATCGCTTGGTTCTGCAACAGTCTTACTTCTCGTAGAGCATTCAGAATGTCAGCCTGGTCCATAGCGCGTCGCCCTCCACAGTAGCATTACCTGCGAGCTTGTCAGCCCGCCCATTTCCTTGTACTCCCGCATGCCCTGGCACGAAGATGAAACTAATGTTTGCCAGCCGAGACTGCTCCTAGAGACAGATCCACCCCATCTCTATCCTCTTGAGCATACCCATTGAGTCGCTAAGGAAACAAGCCCTAGTGAATGTCTGTGTCTCGAGCCATATTATTGCTTTATTTACTGCCATGACTTCCATAGTCTGGCTACTTGTGGTCTCAGCAAAAGCACCAGAGTCCTCCTTCACAATTCTCCCTCCGGCCTGCGCGGTAAAAGCCCATGAGCTTCTCACATGTCGGACGACCGACCCATCTGTGTATATGACAGCATCACCGTCTAACGAATTCTCGAAAATCAAAGCTTGTGCTTCCGCCTCCACAGCAGCCGGATTTTCTTGTCTGCATGTTCTGTCTAGTTGGATGCAGACTGAAAGAGACGTACAGAAATCTGTTGGCACTTGTACCCATCTCCTCGCCAGGTTCTAAGTCCTCAAGTGAACATACCTGTTGAAGAATGTCCTCGGCTTGACCCATCCACGACCTTCCTCTTTTTAACCTACTGCCCTTCACCTTCCTAATTTCACTATGCAGTGGATGTTGTGTGTTTGCGTTAACTCTGAGGTAGGCACGTGCTCTGCAAATTTGTATTCTGTCTTCAATGGTTGGAAAATCAAGAAGGTAGCGCATCGCCCTGCATACTGTATCTCTTGTACATCAAAGAATAATGCGCATAGGCTTCGTTCTGTATCCTTTCCATCCTTTCTATCTGCTTACGGCTAAGAGTCAGGATAGCCATCGCATACTCAAAAACAGACATGACCAGCCCCTTCGTACAGAAGACATAGATGGCGCTGCTCACAGTTTGCTGCCGCCATCCACCGCATCGCAAGCAAACCCCGCTTGGCCTTTGTTATCACCATGGTCTATGTGCTCGATATAAGCAAGGCTTCGATCAAAACTTATACCCAGGTAGTACATTGCCTGCGTTCTTTCCAGTCTCTGAACACAGCTTTACAGTTGTTGTTGGAGTGTTGACAATATGATTATTCAGAGAGAACCATGTCACTGTTGCCTTTGTTGGATTGACCATTGCCCCAGCTTCAACACACCAAGTACTTATGCGATTGAGTTCGGTTTGTAGTTTCGCAGCAGCCTGATCTCTACCCTTACCCTGACGTTACACTAAAACATCATCGGCATATGACAATGTCCTCCCTGGTCCCGTGATCTGCTCGCTGGTGATTCTTACAGTTTAGGCGTTGAACAGCATTGGAGATAATGGTGATCCCTGTGGTAGGCCAGGATATATTGTTATTGGTTCTGCAGTCCAACTGCCACATCTAAAAACTACTTTCCGTTGGAAGAGGGCTGCAGCGATCCAACTCAGGAGGAAAGGACTTATCTTTAGTTCAAGAAGCTGAAGCATTAACAAAACCAATGGTACTCTGTTGTACGCGTCCTCAAGATCAATCGCTGCAGCAAAGGTTTTTCCCTGCCTGAGTGGAAACCTCATAGACGTCATGGGCAAAAACTGCTGCATAGGTCCGAGTTTTTCTTTTTGGGCGGTAAACTTCCCTGGGTAGGTGGGAAAATACCTTGCCTCTCTAGAAGAGAAGCTGATGAAAAAAATTAGTCGCTGAAGGCGGGAGCATGTTCAAAACATCTGATGGATCTCAAGAAGTAATCAACTAATTTTAAATTTGCCAGCCTGCTGCTGGAGATTTGATCGTTATCCAGGGGAGACACGTAAGATATAAATGATTTAAAACTTTATTCAAAAGCGGAACCAGTTGAAAAACTTAGTTTATTAAGACTTTTAGTTTAGCCCGGGGTCAGCAATGCGAAAAAACAACCAAGTATTATATTCGTATCCATATTGACCATTGCAGGAGTTATTCCATGAAGGATAGACGCTTTTGAGTTGGTTCACGTTTTAATATTCTCGTGATAACACTGCCGTGTTTTTATTTATTGTTGTCATCTTGCAACTGATTGCGTAAACATTTCCAAAAGGCGGTAATTTGACAGCGAGTTGTGTTATTATTTTGTAACCTCAACGCCTTAATTACGTAAACATAAATAAGGCGAGGGAATTAAAGTAGCTGGACACAGACAAAAGACAGACAGACAGACAGACACACAGACACACACACACACACACACACACACACACACACAAAACACACACCACACAAGACACCCCACAAAACACAGTGATTTGCTGAATTCTATATTTAAAGATCAACCCTAGGGCAACAGGGGCTATTTTTTGCAAAAAATTTCGTAGAATTAATCCTCTAGACCATACACCTGACGGGGGGTCTAATCTAATCTCTTCAATGCACCTCCCGTAAAAGAGAAAGAAGCATTAGAAAAAAATCATGACGACTTTATGCTCTCCAAGAAAATACTTGTACTCTGCCACCAAAGTGATAATTTAAAATAAAAAATTTTCGAAACCGTTCTATACGGATGAAATCCTAGCATACGGGTAGGATAGTGAGTGTCTAACCACTACGCTTCCGCGGCTCCCGAATGGCCAAGTGGTGCATCTGACACCAAAGCTGAAGGGGACCTTTTAGCTGGTTCGCTGGCAACTAAAGACCAAGAAGTCTCAACCAGATTTGTGCCTCCACGAAGCACAGAACCGTTGGTGTATACTATTGCGTCATCTCTGTGAGCACTTTCGTCTGTCAATTGTTGGAAATACAGTTCTCCAATGGCTACCCAGGAAGGTTAACCCGGCCAACAAATGCCCACAGAAGTAGGATGGTCGGACCTAAGGCGCAAGTATCGCAGCTCTACTGTAAACAGGCACAGCCGCAATAACGTCTAATAAAAAAAGATTCCAGATAAACGCAGAACAAGCAGAAGAAGCTCTCCCATGGCTGCATTGTTGTGAACAAGTTTAACCCTGCCACGGCGGTCTACTTCCATATCGCCCGCAGCAGTGTTTCGAACAATATAAAATGACACAAAGTAATGCAGCTTTACATAACAGATTTACGACAGAGGGTATGCGCCATTGCGAATTACGTTCGTAAGCCTTACGCCACAGCGCCGGATCTCACAAACGTCGCTGAATGTTGAGTTTGGGGATTTAAGGAGCTGTAACGAAATTTGAACTTAATTTGTTACTATTATTGCGTCGTCGAAAATCATTCCTGATTTAGAAACTTCCAGTTTAGGTGGAGATCTCCACACCAGCTCTTTCTCTCTGCCCAAACAATAAATTAAACGGTGGATAACTAGTGGTTCGTCTCCGTGGCTAAGGTCTTGCGGTCACGAATCGTGAGCCGCTTACCTGCGTTCGAAACACAATCTGCGACCGATTTGGCAGCAGACCGTGCCACGCTGGGTTTAATGTGTTGGTATGAGAGCTGGTCGTTCAGAAAGCATTGGCAAACCACTGAATGTAAACTTGCCAAACCATCAACAACAGCAGTAAAATGCTGGTGTTGACAGCGATTTCCTGTAAAAATAGGATATGAAAAAAAAAGGTTCAGAACGGAACTACAATAATTCTAAACACGCTTTAGAACGTTCACTATCTCTAGCCTTCGTCAAAGTGCGGTGTGGCCCCCCCCCCCCCCCCCCCCCACTGGACAATAACCTCCGATGACACGATCGGTACCAGTTAAAATCATGGGAAGTAACGGCAGTAGAACACATACCCACTAATTGTCGACTGGGCTAAAAATTTGATGCAAAGCACTAGATACCTTATGTTCCTTGAAGCATGTAAAATGGAGTGTGGCTTGAATTCATTCAGTTTATAATCATTAAACACAGAAGATAATATTGAACTTAATTACAAGAGAGTCCTATTTCCAACAAACAAAAGTAAGAAGTGCGAGGGATAGAGTTCTATTTTATCCTGTGGATCAAAGGCGAGAACTGTCAGAGGCACCACAGAAAGACATTACTTGTTGAAGAGCTGTTAATTTCTGTGTGGGGCAATTTCTAAACGAATAAATTTAACGCAGTCTGTAGATTAGGGCCGTGAAATGTGAAGTCAAATAGAATTCCTGAAATCTAACTTCTGACTATTCCTAGTGTCTCAATTTAAGCAAACTTCACTAGAAGTGTTATCAAAATGCAGGCTTTTATTTATCACTCTGGCATCAATTTTGTTAAAGTGTCTCGAAGTTGTAATTTTTGTGTTATCACTGTCAATAAATCACCACTTATAACTAATGTTGGCTGTAGAGAGAAGCAGGCAATAAAAATGAAAATCTTATGAGGGAGAAAGAGATAGATAGAGAGGGAGAGAGAGAAAGCGAGAGAGAGAGAGAAAGAGAGAGAGAGAGAGAGAGAGAGAGAGAGAGAGAGAGAGAGAGAGAGAGAGAGAGAGAGAGAGGGAGAGAGTGAAATTGTGCGATAACTGGGAATCACATCATACTACCCATTATGGATATGTCACAGTGGCGAATGGACACATTGTGTAATGAGTGAGAGAAATATACGCGCATACAATCAAAGCTCATATAACTTTATATAAGAATGCATTTCTAAAGCATAAATAATACGTATAGTTTACATATGCGTGAAGGTGAATGGTGAATAATGTGTAACTGTTTACGAAGAGAAGCTTAGTTAGTTAGTTAGTTAGTCGACAGATCATCCTCATTGCACATCGAACCATTCAGTCCATAAGTGCTCGGATCCCCTCCTCAGCAAATCCCGCAGCGTGTAGCGGCTCACGACACCAGTTCTGTGTTGGTTAATCAATTTTCTTTGGCTTCCTGCGTAGTGTTCTTGTTTGGCAACACCTCTTTTAATTTGCAGTTCTCGCAGTCTGACCATGGTTGTAGAATCACAGTCATCGCTTGGTTCTCGCAACAGTCTTACTTCTCGTAGAGCATTCAGAATGTCAGCCTGGTCCATAGCGCGTCCGCCCTCCACAGTAGCATTACCTGCGAGCTTGTCAGCCCGCTCATTTCCTTGTACTCCCGCATGCCCTGGCACGAAGATGAAACTAATCTTTGCCAGCCGAGACCGCTCCAGAGACAGCAACCACTCTCTTCGGATCCACCCCATCTCTATCCTCTTGAGCATACTCATTGAGTCGCTAAGGAAACATGCCCTAGTGAATGTCTGTGTCTCGAGCCATGTTATTGCTTTACTTACTGCCATGACTTCCATAGTCTGGCTACTTGTGGTCTCAGCAAAAGCACCAGAGTCCTCCTTCACAATTCTCCCTCCGGCCTGCGCCGTAAAAGCCCATGAGCTTCTCACATGTCGGACGACCGACCCATCTGTGTATATGACAGCATCACCGTCTAACGAATTCTCGAAAATCAAAGCTTGTACTTCCGCCTCCACAGCAGCCGGATTTTCTTGTCTGCATTTTCTGTCTAGTTGGATGCAGACTGAAAGAGACGTACAGAAATCTGTTGGCACTTGTACCCACTCCTCGCCAGGTTCTAAGTCCTCAAGTGAACATACCTGTTGAAGAATGTCCTCGGCTTGACCCATCCACGACCTTCCTCTTTTTAACCTACTGCCCTTCACCTTCCTAATTTCACTATGCAGTGGATGTTGTGTGTTTGCGTTAACTCTGAGGTAGGCACGTGCTCTGCAAATTTGTATTCTGTCTTCAATGGTTGGAAAATCAAGAAGGTAGCGCATCGCCCTGCATGCTGTATCTCTTGTACATCCAAGAATAATGCGCATGGCTTCGTTCTGTATCCTTTCCATCCTTTCTATCTGCTTACGGCTGAGAGTCAGGATAGCCATCGCATACTCAAAAACAGACATGACCAGCCCTTCGTACAGTAGACACAGATGGCGCTGCTCACAGTTTGCTGCCGCCATCACCCGCATCGCAACCAAACCCCGCTTGGCCTTTGTTATCACCTGGTCTATGTGCTCGATATAAGCAAGGCTTCGATCAAAACGTATCCCCAGGTAGTTCATTGCCTGCGTTCTTTCCACAGTCTCTGAACACAGCTTTACAGTTGGTGTTGGAGTGTTGACAATATGATTATTCAAAGAGAACCATGTCACTGTTGCCTTTGTTGGGTTGACCATTGCCCCAGCTTCAACACACCAAGTACTTATGCGATTGAGTTCGGTTTGTAGTTCCGCAGCAGCCTGATCTCTATCCTTACCCTGACGATACACTAAAACATCATCGGCATATGACAATGTCCTCCCTGGTCCCGTGATCTGCTCGCTGGTGATTCTCACAGTGTAGGCGTTGAACAGCACTGGAGATAATGGTGATCCCTGTGGTAGGCCAGGATATATTGTTGTTGGTTCTGAAGTCCAACTGCCACATCTAAAAACTACTTTCCGTTGGAAGAGGGCTGCAGCGATCCAACTCAGGAGGAAAGGACTTATCTTTAGTTCAAGAAGCTGAAGCATTAACAAATCCAATGGTACTCTGTTGTACGCGTCCTCAAGATCAATCGCTGCAGCAAAGGTTTCCATGCCTGAGTGGAAACCTTCATAGACGTCATGGGCAAAAACTGCTGCATAGGTCCGAGTTTCTCTTTTTGGGCGGTAAACTTCCCTGGGTAGGTGGGAAAATACCTTGCCTCTCTAGAAGAGAAGCTGATGAAACATTATGTCGCTGAAGGCGGGAGCATGTTCAAAACATCTGATGGATCTCAAGAAGTAATCAACTACATTTAATTAGCCAGCCTGCTGCTGGAGATTCGATCGTTATCCAGGGGAGACACGTAAGATATAAATGATTTAACAACTTTATTCAAAAGCGGAACCAGTTGAAAAACTTAGTTTATTAAGACTTTTAGTTTAGCCCGGGGTCAGCAATGCGAAAAACAACCCAAGTATTATTATTCGTATCCATATTGACCATTGCAGGAGTTATTCCATGAAGGATAGACGCTTATGAGTTGGTTCACGTTTTAATATTCTCGTGATAACATCTGCCGTGTTTTTATTTATTGTTGTCATCTTGCAACTGATTGCGTAACATTTCCAATAGGCGGTAATTTGACAGCGAGTTGTGTTATTATTTTGTAACCTCAACGCCTTAATTACGTAAACATAAATAAGGCGAGGGAATTAAAGTAGCTGGACACAGACAGACAGACAGACAGACAGACAGACACACAGACACACACACACACACACACACACACACACACACACACACACACACACACACACACAAGACACACACAACACACAGTGATTTGCTGAATTCTATATTTAAAGATCAACCCTAGACAACAGGGGCTATTTTTTGCAAAAAAATTTCGTAGAATTAATCCTTCTAGACCATACCACCTGACGGGGTGTCTAATCTAATCTCTTCAATGCACCTCCCGTAAAATGAGAAAGAAGCATTAGAAAATATCATGACGACTTTATGCTCTCCAAGAAAATACTTGTACTCTGCCACCAAAGTGATAATGTCAAGTAGGTACAAAAAACGCTGAAGGACTCCGTTATTAAGCCCTTAATCGTATAGGGTATATGGTGTTGTCCCCATATTATAAAACTGATCAGCACCCGATGGTTGTTGTGGTCAGTATCACGCTTGAAGGATGTCCTTCCCAGAAAACCTTATCTTACACATTTTAGACTTGGTCCATCTGGGAGCCAAAGGCCATTAACAGAAAATTGCCGGAAGGAAGTAGAGTCCAACGCATGATCACTGGATCGACTGGCAAGCGTGCTGGTCACTGCGCAATATGAGCTCTCGATAAGATCCTGTGCTGACCAAGCATGATCTCTTCGACAACAGGAGGCTTTGAACTCAGAACTGCGGGCAATGTAGTTGAATGTCCTAGACAATCTGCTGCAACGGCCGCAAGTTATGTCTGTGAGAAGTTGATATAGTGACTAAATGTGACTGTTGTGCACCTTACACTAGACATTAGTTACACGTTATGTATAGCAAGTTTAGATAATAGATGACACATTGATCAATAGTCATATCGGAATATACACAGACAAAAGGAAAAAAAAATTAGAAAGCCCACAAAACTAGCACAATACGATTACGTTTTATAGGACAGACCAGAACACATCATTATTTTCTTAACCTCTAAACAGGACACGATCGATTACGCAACCGTATGTATACAAAATGTAAGATTGGCAAATCAGCCATTTGCACATGTGGATTGGCGCCGGAGACAGCAGAGCACATTCTCGAAAAATCTAAGCAAACCTTCTGACCTAGAGGACCAACAGTCGGATATAAAACTCTCTGGACCACTGATTGAACTAAAAAAAAAGTGAAGTTTATACAAGAGACAACATCACAAATTGAGATAATCAATCTCAAGAGAATAAACGAAGAAAAATAAGACAGACAGACTTACACATACATAGAGGGACGGAGACCCAGGCGAACGAACAGATAGACAGAGGGACACACACACACACACACAGACACACAGACACACACACACACACACACACACACACACACACACGGCAGACTCAAAACGGCAGACAGACAGACAGACACACCAAAGGTTGAGTACTAACGCATCGACAAATAGACAGTCTGACCGTCTGACGATAAGATGGAGAGGCGATCAGATACTGACATATTGACAGATAGACAAATACATAGACAGACTGGAGCCTGATATGTTGGTAGATAGAACAATAGACAACAGACAGGCTGACATCAGACCAAAATTAAAGACCGATACATCAACACACAAATCGTCCAACAGTCTGTAAGGTAGATAAACAGACAGGTGATTTACAGACAGACAAACAGGTAACAAGGAATATGTATCTAATATTCCGCTTTCAAATTCGAAATCAACGTTATGTGAATTAACTCTCAGTCGGCATTATTACAAATAAAAAATTCGAGAATAAATAATATTAAGATAATATTTAATCTGTCGTGCTCACGCGAGGTAGCTGTTTCAACCGTTCAGGTGTATAATTTAGTTTCATTATCACTTTCGCTATCTGATGTTTATGGACGGGACCAGAATTTTTATTTGTAATGTCTTTAACTCTAGCCAATGTATTTTATGTTCACTATATTTTATGAAAGTATACCTCTTTTAATAGTTGCAACGTGTTATGATATAATACCTCTATGCACGTGAACATTAATGCATTTTCTTCTTCTTCTTCTTCTTCTTCTTCTTCTCTTCTTCTTCTTCTTCTTCTTCTTCTTCTTCTTCTTCTTCTTCTTCTTCTTCTTCTTCCTCTTCTTCTTCTTCTTCTTCTTCTTCTTCTTCTTCTTCTTCTTCTTCTTCTTCTTCTTCTTCTTCTTCTTCTCCTGTCTCCCCTCCTCGTTCTTCTTCTCCTCTTTCTCCTCCTCCCCCTCCTCTTCCTCCTCCTCTCCCTCCTCTTTCTTCTTCTTCTTCTTCTTCTTCTTCTTCTTCTTCTTCTTCTTCTTCTTCTTCTTCTTCTTCTTCTTCTTCTTCTTCTTCTTCTTCTTCTTCTTCTTCTTCTTCTTCTTCTTGTCCTCCTCCTCCTACTTCTTACTCTTATTTTGTTATATTCATTATGAAAAGAACTTCCATTCCGTAGTGTCCGTCTATATTAGTTAGTTAGTTAGTCTTTCCTCTTGGGCCTAAGGCGGCGCATAGGGCAGAAGTCATGGCTCTCCATGTCCGGCGGTTCGCTGCTACCTGTCTATATTAACAGTGCAATATTTACGCAGACACTCAGACTTCGAAATCGCGTCTTTGGGACGATGTGCCTTCTTTCTTCAATGCTTACGGTCCTGAATACGGTGTTGCAATGTGGTTCGAAGATCACTCCTTGTCTGTGGAGCAGATTCTTCGTCAGGTCTGCTTCTACGAGCACTCACTACCTGTTGATGGAACATGGTTCCAAATAGGTATGCTTCGAAATCATCTCCCCTAGGCCGGCAGGCTATCAATCCACTTGGGAAATTTCCATACGTGCTCCGTCCTCTATTCAATAGTGAGGAGTTCAAATAGTAATGATGACTGCTGCAGTATTATTATATATCTGACTGATCTGTCTTCGGAGAACTGATTGTCGGCCAGATCCCCTGGTCCCTTCTTGCCGTTTCATTCTCTCTAGCCTATGATTATTTGTATTTGTTCTTCAACGCCATACATTCTCAGGCTAGATGTCGCTGGTCTCATGTGCCATTATTTTACTACATAAATGACGTGTTGGGTAAATGATGCCAGCCCCACATTATTATATACCAAACGGCTCTCCAAGAGTGATGTGGTAATCCCCCCTCCCCCCGACGCCTTTACTTCCGAAGACACTAACTTATACCTATTGTAGGTTTGGTTAGCCTGGAGCACAGGTCAATTTGCAGGTAGGGTCCTCCTTATTGGGGATTCACCCACACGACCACGGGTCCTGCAGGCAAGAGTGCTAGTTCCTGCGCTACCGCGGCGACCGGAATTGCTAATACTGCAGTGAATTTGTGCATCAAATAAATCATGCTGAAATTATCGAGATATTTTTGTTGTTGGATACAAAAGAGAACAAATGCATCCATACGACAATATCTGAATACTGAAGAAGGTTGGCTACTAAAGACGATAAAACAACGAAAATTGAAATATTTTGGTCACTAGAAATGTCATGAAGGTTTGGAGAAAACAATAAAAGATGGGTGCAGGATGTGGCAGATGATCTCCAGATGGGTGTATGGATGCGGGAACATCTTGCTTATGACCGAGAATTTTCCCGGTAGGTTGTTATGGGAGCGAGGTTCTGCAAAGGACATGCTACTGAATCAATAAATGAATGAATGTTTGGTTACACATTTTCTTCAGGTGCAAAAAGGTGCGACGTACCCCGTAACTCTATTAACTATAAATATCTGCTTGGATAAAGACCACGTGTCAAACTACTGTATTTATCATCGTTATAACTATCACTCCGGCTACTGACTTCAGCCAAGCCCATCAATCTAGGTCCCCCCTAGACGCGCCACAGGTCCCGGCTATGGATGCTATCACATCTGTAAATGACACTGCGATTTCAGTTTACAACCCGCACACTTACTATCATCACCCATGTCAAATCAGCAGAAGGAAACTCCTAGGGCATCATCCATCTCCGTCTCCGAAGAGTAACACCAAGTTTTGACTCAGAGGCCAGATTCTCTCTCTGCCGATGTTTCCAGATACCGACTTTCGAACCCCTTTCTTATCTCCCGGACGCAGGTGGGGGAAGTGTGTTGAAGTGCGTCATCTTTGCCACTGCAGTAGCAACCATTGATAGCACGTGTAAAACTTGAATTCCTGAGTATGGTAAATTTCTAACTTGTCAAGAGTTAATTAAGAAGATGTATAGCCTTCTGTTAGCATTACTGCTGATGTGTTTAATGTTCGTTTTGTTTGTCGTAATATTTCATGTCTGAATTCATGCTTCCAGAGATATCTACATGAAAAATGAATCATATATATATATATTTTTTTTTTTGGGGGGGGGGGGGGGGGGAGAGATGCCTTTCAACTTTCAATTCCTTTGCTTGAACGAACGAACTAACGAACTAACAAACGAACGAACGAACGAACGAACGAACGAACGAACTTTATTTTCAAAAGGTTAAGAATTGGGCACGCAGGCAAAAAAAAAAAAAACGAAAACGAAAAGCTGAATCACTAAACCGCTTGGAAGTCAGTATGGCTGAAGTGATAAGAAATTTTACAGTAGTCCGTTCAAGCACTGCTAAGAGCTTTGGACATTTACCTCGTAGAAGAGTGAAGACCACACAAAAGATGCAGTGCTGGTATCAAGAACAACACTTCTATCTGGCAAATGGAGGAAGAGAAGACGTGGAAGTATTGGGAGAAGATATAAGGATCTTGTATGCGCTCATTCCAATGCGTGTTGTCAGCTAGTCTTATTTCTCACAAGTTCTTCTTGATAACATCTCTCCGTCTTTGACGTGGTCTTTTCTTTGCTCTGTATCCATTATATATTTTTTTTTCAATGTGACTCTTTGTGGCAGATGCTATAAGGGCGTTCTTGTGAGTTGGCCAAACCATTTAATATGTTGTTCTTTAATGAAGTGAATGACCGATTTCAGGGCTCAGTCGTCTTCTAATTCCAACACTTCACTGGGGTAAATGGAGGGAGAGAAGAAGTAGAACAAGAAAAATAAAATACTGACATGCTACATTATCTGAACATCGAAGAAATCTGGCTCATAAACGGCAGCGTATAACGGAAACTAAAATGCGTTGGCCACACAAATCGTATCCGTGGTGTAGAAAGAAAAGTGATGAAAGGCATGATTCTCATCTACACGAGTCAGTTGTTTATCAACCCAGGGTAGACACAGGGCATTCAAGACACACTGAGTATGAAAATAAATGAGGTTAGAGAACTATTGAAGGATAGAGACCTTGCTATGACTGTGAGGACAGCAATGATTCTGCTGCTTGATGACTATGAAACACGTTGAAGAACTCCACTATCTTGGAAGTATATAGACATAGAAGATGACAGAATAGATAGAGAAATCTCAATCAGATGTCAAAAAGCATGTACGCCTATATATCAACTATCACCCACACTAGTTAGTTAGTCGACAGATCATCCTCATTGCATATCGAACCATTCAGTCCATAAGTGACGGGATCCCCTCCTGAGTAAATCGAGCAGCGTATAGTAGCTGACGACATCAGTTCTGTGTTAGTTCATTAATCTTCTTTAGTTTCCCGCGTAGTGTTCTTGACTGGCCATACCTCTTATGATTTTCTGCTCTTGCAGTCTGACAATGGTTGTAGATTCAGTCATCACTTGGTCCTCGCAAAAGTCTTGCTTGCTTGCGTTCGCTGGCTGTGAACTTCAGCGTGAAGTCCTGTTATGTCGGATGAAGACATCCTGTTGTCCAACATCAGTGTGATGTCATAGCGGACTGAAGTTTGCGTGAGTATCCGTTGTCCCATGTCTGGCTTATTGGTGTGCAGACTGGTGGTTCCTCGCCGTTCAGGCAGATACTCTCCGACTTCGGAAGAATCAGCGATCCTACTACGTTAGCCAGGACCCCTAAGGAACCTGTTGCCCAGGACGCACGACTAGGACGTGTTAGTAGGTCTTGGCCAGTACTGTATAAAACCTGGCCCTGGTGCCTTGAAAACACCTCTGCGTCCCGCAAAAGTCTTACTTCTCTATAGCATTCAGAATGTCAGCCTGGTCCGTGGCTCATTCGCCTTCCACAGTAGCCTTACCTGCAAGCTTGCGAACCCGCTCATTTCCTCGTACACCCGCATTTCCTGGCACAAAAACGAAACTAATCTTTGCCAGCCGAGACCGCTCCAGAGACAGCAGACACTCTCTTCGGATCCACCCCGTCTTTATCTTCCTGAGCATGCTCATTGAGTCTCTAAGGAAATATGCCCTAGTGAATGTCTGTGTCTCGATCCATGTTATTGCTTTACTTACTGCTATGACTTCCATAGTCAGGCTACTTGTGCTCAAAGCAAAGCATCAGAATCTACCCTCACAATTCTCCCTCGTCCTGAGCCGTAAAAGCCCACGAACGTCTCACTCATTGAACGACCGACCCATTTATGTAAATGACAGGATCACCAACCAAAGAATTCTCGAAGATCAAGGCCTGTATTTCCGTCCCTACAGCAGCCGGATTTTCTTGTCTGCATTTTCTGTCTAGTTGGATGCAAACTGAAAATAACGTACAGAAATCTGTTGGCATTCGTACCCACTCCTCGTCACGTTCTAAGTCCCCAAGTGACGACACCTGTTAAAGAATGTCTTCGGCTTGACCCATCCACGACTTTCCTCTTTTCAACCTGCCGCCCTTTACCTTCTTAATTTCACTGTGCATTGGAGGTTGTGTCTTTGCGTTGACTCTGAGTTAGGCACGTCCTTTGCAAATTTGTATCACCCATACTTAAACATTCAAACGCAAAACGACAGATAATAAATAGCATATTCAAACTAACCCTATGCTATCAAAGTGAAACTTGGACATTATCCAAATCAGACTTACGCAAAATCAGCCAACACGTATGAGATCAGATGCTTATGGAGAGTTACTAACTTAACACTCCAAAAAAAGTGTCTTCATTAGTCATGTCTATCAAACACATTTTTTTCCCTCGTTTCCATCCTGTTTCAGGATATTGCAGTCAACATCAGCATCTTTCAGCTGTATGTTGATTCCAAGCCTGGATTACGCTCATCAGCACGCCACGACTTTCTGAGCGAAGTCATTGGTGCGACTCGAACCGCTTCCAATTCTGGTGCACTCACATCAACCACGAGAGTATTCGGGGTTACTGAAAAAGCTGCTAACCCCTCGGCCAGAGAGCCGGCTTATCATACACATGGAACCTACAATTATGGAATACGGACAGAATTCGTATCGAAACAATTGAGATAGCACCATAGGACGACGACGATTAAGAAATGATGTTATCAGACAGGCAGTGGGATCAACACCTTGTGACACATATATTGAAAGACAGAAGATCAAATGATTTGGCCATATCGCCAAGATTCAACACCAACAATTACTAGCACGGCCATACATCAAAGAAGATCTGCTACCAGAGCAAGATAACGCTCGAGGAGAAAATGGATTTACGATATCAAAGACATTGTACAAACACACAGAATGACACTATCCAGTGCCACCTATCGGGCGCTGGAGAGCCAACTGGCCTCTCCACGACGCTTGATGGAAAAAGTGGAAGATGATGATGATGATGATGATGATGATGATTGTCAAAATCCCAATAAGTGTTTAGAGAGTTAAGAATATAAGTAATAGAGCTAAGGCAGAGTTTAGTAGGAGGACACCAGACAGGAGAGACACCAGCGCTATAAATAGCTTCACAACGGGACACACTTGTGTCAACCAAGGGAGCATCGAGTACAACTGAGCGAGGGTTTCCCCAAGACATTGGGAAACTCGCCTTTACGAGTAACCGTGGAGTACCAGGTTACTCAAGTGAACTGGCCAGCGTGCTGGGACACTATGCACGCAAGACTCGCCAGCGCACGGAGGATACAGCGTCCGTGTTTGAACACGCAATGAGTAGCGTGAGGACAGACCACGACTGAGACGACTAGAGAGTAGACGTGTTCCTTACGAATGCTATAAGTTTCTAGACAATAGTGATTGTTAGGCTTTAGATTTCATTCAGTGATTAATAGTATCATGATCACCACTTCATTGCATTTATGTAACGTACCATGTTGTTTAATGTCAATGAAGTATTCCGCTCGCAGAGCTTGTTTATGATCAGCTCTAAATAAATTGCATTCCTTTTGCAAATGACACGAGTTATTATTTCGTGTGGTGCAAAAGTAGGGGAGTCCTGAAAGACCTGTCGCAAGCAAGTTGCTGACAGGCAGGACCCCAATTGGTGTCAGAAGTCCCTGAACCAACGTCAACAGGCAATTAGTGTCAGAAGTCCCTGAACCAACGTCAACAGGCAATTGGTGTCAGAAGTCCCTGAACCAACGTCAACAGGCACCATTCGACATTATTCTGTGTTAAAATAGCTAAAATTAATGTAATTTATTTTGCATACAATGGCAGAAATAATTTTGCTTTGGGAATAACGTGAGTGATTAACACCATTACTACGTGATAATCAATATCATACCATTTGTGGAGCTTGAACCACAATGAAGGAAATTTAAGAAAGTGTGTTATTCTACGGAAATTTAGGAAAGTGTGTTATTCTACTAAAAGTAATGAAAATGTATACAAATATGAATGTAAATTATCAAGCAAACCATCGTGTACATTTCATTTTGTGTGATACAGCCATTAACGTCAACATTCATCATATTCAGTTAGATATTTGTGCAAAATAAGTTCTTTTTGTACAAAGTAAATATATTAGCTACTGAACGGAAGCCTTAGAACGTAGTTATACCAAACAAGATAGAAAGTGAAGACAAGACGACATTGACAGTTATATGACGAATCATCTTACGAATCATGACGATCATTCATACTATCACAACATTCATTCATTAACATCGTTTATCATTATCGAAATCACATTTTTCATTCATCAGCCGCATGAAATATAAACATATATTTACAGCATATGCATGTTTCTAAAATATTGATGCTCTACTAAACAGAAGCATCCGTTCTGTTCTCAAGTCTATCATTTTTGTGTGTCCGGAAGACAGCGGTGAAACATCCCAAGAGCCGTATTTTCCAAAGAATTAGATGAGTATATTTTTGAAATATTTTGATATTCACTACGTTAATCATGCATCTTTTTTTCCCCAGCAAGAATGTAAATAACTAACACATAACTACAAACCATTGTGTAAAACTACTGTGATATCATTGTGAACTAACATAAAGCCACAAAATGGCATCATTAAGTGAGTGTATCCAGGCAGGCAAAGAAATGGGCCACACTGGAGAGAAATTAGAGAAGTGGGCGGACCAAAAATATAAAGAAGAAATAGCTCGAACAGAAAAAAAGCTGCTCTAGAGAGAAACGAAAGAGCATTGGAAAGACAGCATCAAAAAGAGATGAAGGAAGTAGATGAAGCCACTAAATTAAAGATGAAAGAAATGGAGGTAGATTCAAACATACAGATAGCCTCTAGCAAACAAAAGAGCCAAGAAGAACAGAATAAACTTAGTAAATATAAAGGCCTGATCAAACCATATAGCGTAGGGGATTCCATATCAGCATGGACTGAGAATATAGAGTATCAACTTAAGACTCAGAAAATACCGTTGGAGGACTGGGCAATGATCTACATGAGAAATCTCAGTGGGGAGCCATTAAAGGTAATAGAATCAATACCTACAGAACTAAGGAACAATTATCAGTACATTCACGATAGGATCATGCAACACTGTCTTCTAGATGCCATTGGGTACCAAATTCAGTTTTCCCAAATAAAGCCAAAGGCAACTGAAACCTTCCTAGATTACATCTCTAACGTGCAAAGCACATTTATTAAATGGACTAGGGCGGCGAAAGTGGGCAAAAACTTTGATAAATTACAAGATCTTATGGTAATGGACAAGGTGATATCTACCGTCCCTACCCCTTTTGCGAAGTTTCTACAACAATCAGATATTGAATCCATTGAGCAACTAGAAAAGCGGGGGTCGGCATATTTTTCTTCTAATCGTGACATATTTAAGTCCATAACACATGATACAGAGATCACTGCTTTTGCAAAGAATGTACCTAGTAGATCTTACAATCAGAAAGAGTATCATAAGAAAGACAAACCGTACCAGAAGCCACCTCAATGTGGATATTGTAATTTGTTTCATCCTAGCTACTCTATGTGCGATAAGAACCCAGCATATCCCTCACACTTAGAAACAGTATTAAAGAAGCAAGAAAGTAGAAGAACTTCATTTAAACGTGCTGTTAAATGTTACTTTTGTTCCAGCTATGGCCACTATAGTAATAAATGTCTTGGTAGGCAACGAATGAAGGCAAATAATGCTGCACTCATCGATACGTCATCAGACGCTGATAGTGAAATTAGACTCGGAACTTGTAAATGTGTTACCAGCGAGTGAATGTGAAAGTGTGGCAGTAGTTACTGACATATTAGACTTTAAGAAATGTAACACATGTCACCAGTTTCATGCGGATGGTAAATTGAAATGTGGGCACGTCATACCATCCTCCAATGAAGATGCTAACGCAGCTAGTGCCTCCAGAGGTAAACTGAAGTTCTACGATGCACTGGTCAATGATCAACCATGCCATTGTTTACTCGATAGCGGCAGCACTTTACTTGGTTTAAGAAAAGAACTGGTCAGACCAGAAGATTACACGGGTGAATTTGTCAAATGCCGTACTTTCTCTGGAACCATTGAGAAATACCCACTGGCAAAAGCGCATATCAATACCCCGTTCCTTACCGGCACATTTACTTGCGCAATCCTGCAAGATCCCTGTACGGATCTGATTTTAGGCTGTCTAGATTCATTGAAACAATGTACAGACGACGACATAATAGCCTGGAAACATACAAACATGGCTAATGCTGTAACAAGGTCAGATACGCAAACACACTATACTGACTTACAAAATGAGATGTTACAGCTGTTAACACCCAGCGGTGCCGATACCAACACTACTCGACAGAAATTTATCGAGGCACAAAGCACCGACCAAACTATCGCACCTTATTTTAAATTGTTAGGTGAGCGAGCGAAAGTGACTAAAAATGCATCTTGGTATTTTAGAAAACACAACGGAATTCTCATGCGTTATTACACAAATAATAACCATGAAATTCAGCAAACGGTGTTACCTGTAACATACCGATAAAATGTGCTAAAGATCGCACATGAGTCACCGTTTGCTGGACATTTGGCATATGACAAAACCAGAGCCAGAATTTTGTCACACTTCTACTGGCCTATATTCTGTACTGATATAAAATTTTCTGTCGTTCATGTACTATTTGTCAACATCTTGTAAGAAAGGGAAAGCATGTGACGGCCGAAGTTCAACGGTCATTATTAGCATCTAGACCATATGAGTGTGTAGCGGTCGATATTGTTGGACCCCTAAATCAGGTGTCGAGCAAAGGAAACCGCGACTATGCAAATAAGGGTGCTAAAACTATACACCTTGAACCGAATCAGAAGGTTCTGCTTTTACTACCGGATAAACGTAATTTGTTACTAACATCTTGGCAAGGGCCATTCAACGTTGAACGTAAAATATCAGATGTCGATTATGAAATATCGATAAAGGGAAAATTAAAGATATTTCATATCAACATGCTGAAACCATACTTCTCACGACAAGAACTACAGACAGACGAACAAGATGCACCCACACCAAGTAATCGGACGACAGACGTACACAACACAACTACACTAGGTAGGGCGACGCATGACAGCGACATCGCAAACACACTTAGCCAGGTAACAGCACACGCAGCTAGTACAACAACAGTACTGAACGAGACAGATGACGACGAAATAGAATTACCAGTCCCTACTGTAGACACGACTGGGACCATCGACAGCATAAAGATAGAAACCAAACTTACAGACGAGCAACGACGACAGATGATAGAATTAGTGACGGAGTACAGAGACATTTTCTCCGACATCCCAGGAAAGACAGACAGAATAGAACACTCCATTATTCTGACTGACAACACCCCAATCAAATGTCGACCTTATTCCATCCCTCTAAATTATAGGGCTAATCTCGACAAAGAACTACTATCTCTTGAGTCGAGTGGAATAATTCAGAAATCTCAGTCAGAATATTCTTTCCCTATCGTCCTTGTCGCCAAAAAGGACTCAACTATTCGACTCTGCGTCGATTATCGCCGTTTAAACAAAATAACCAAAATTGATGCTGAACCAATCCCAGCATGCGAGGATTTGATCCTTAATATGTCTACATCTCGCATCTTTAGCAAACTCGACCTCACGAAATGTTATTGGCAAATCCCGATGCAAGAAAATTCAATTCCTTTAACAGCTTTCTCCACTCCTTTAGGTCTCTATGAGTGGCGCTTTCTTCCTTTTGGCCTTCGTAATGCTCCAGCGACTTTCGTCCGTCTAACTAGGGATCTTCTCCACGGGGTGACCAATACTTCTACATACATAGATGACATATGTATTCATACTGAAGACTGGACATCACACCTACAGAAACTACGACATGTCTTCGACAGGTTGCGAGTATTCGGGCTTACAGTTAAGCCCACTAAAGTAGAGTTGGGCATGGAAGAGATTGACTTCCTAGGGCATACCATCTGCAGAGGCCAACTCAGAACAGATGAAAGAATCGTGACCAAGATTCTAAATTTGACTATGCCAACGACCAAGAAACAGGTCCGAAGTCTACTTGGTCTTGTGAATTATTATAGTAAATTTATTCCCAATCTGGCGGAAATCACCAGTGTTTTTTCGAACATTTTGAAAGCTTCGGCTAAATTAAATGTGCAAGATGCAGGATTAATTAGTGCTCTATCAAAATTGAAACATTTATTCAGTGTTCCACCTATCCTGCGTTTGCCTAACCAAAATCTTACCTATTTTTTACGTACAGACGCAAGTGCTATCTCCATATCTGGGGTACTAGGACAGTTCTACGAAGGGAAGTTCCACCCAGTAATGTACGTAAGTCGTAAGATCAGCCCAGCTGAATCAAGATACTCAGCATCAGAATTGGAGGGCCTCAGCGTAATCTATTGTGTTAGAAAACTTCATAGGTTTTTGGCAGGAGCACAGTTTGTGATCGAAACCGACAATTCTCCGTTGTCTGTTATGCAGTCTGGCATTCCCCACAATAATAGGGTCTACAGATGGGCTTTGATACTGCAGAACTATGCATTTACCATCCAGCATTTAAAGGGGAGATTGAACTCTTTGGCAGACACCTTGAGTCGACCGTCAACCATTGAAATACCTGTTATACAGGAAGAGATCGACCAGAGATCACCAGAAACAGTGACACTGTAATTGCTAATTAGATCAGTGCCGTATGTGGTGAATAAGTTACACTGTAAGTGCGTTATCATCGCCAAGGTGATAAAACTGTGTAAGAGTAACAGTGCCATTATGAGTGAAACGAACAGACGCATAAGTAATATGTCTGCAGCGCTAACACATATATAAGCCATATTAACAGTGAAGTGTTAGCTGTGAACCTACATAAATTGGTAGGGAACTATATATTTATACACTATCCAAGGAAGGAGAGCATATAAGACTTTGGCGAAATGAACTATGTGATAAGAATAGTCTACAAAGAACAGTGCTCCATCTTCACACCTGAAAGGACGACATTAGTTAGTGTAATTAGATATAGAAACGTAAATGTGATATGTATATAATATTGTTTTATGAACAGTATGCATAACCTCATTTTTCTATGAATAAGTGAATTGCAAAATGTTCAAGTGCATATATAACTTTATTTATGTCATGTGATAGTTAGAAACCACCATCATTTAGTTAATAACCCATGTAATGTAACACCAACAATATAAATGCAATCGTTAGATATTACTTTACCTTATCACCGCATAATCATAATCATTTATAAATTCATTTATTTAAAATATCATTTCCAAACTAACCCAACCATTTAGAAATTGACATCATTTCATTCACCAATAACACTTTAAGGTAACTAACCCAATTTGCTTAAATGTAATTAATTATTTAGATTATTTCCCTTAGGATAATTTAGAACAGCACACGAAATTACATTAGTCAGTATTACAGGATCGGTAACCAACCATCCTAACAAACTTGTATATTTTGTATAGGCATGACACGTGCAAACAAACCGCACAGTCATGTGGCGTGAATACTTGTATAATTCAGCCAATCATTTATTGTAAATATGTAATGTTCATTTAGTTGATGCTATGAACCATATTTTAATGACGATTGAATGTTTTAGCAAAGCGAGAGTATGGAAGTGGATGAAAGATGTGTAGATGAGATGAGAGAATGTAGAAATTAGTAAACATTGAAAGAAAGAGAGAGAGAGAGAAAGGTAGCGGCAAATTTTTTGTTCACCGCTTACAACGTCTTGTTATGACTTGTCTGTGTCAATCTGTGTAACCAATGTGTTGTCAAGTTTTTATGTGTGTTACTGCTATACTTTAGTAGATTAGATAGGGAAAATACTTTGAGCATCTTGAAAGCGGAATTGTGGTCATAAATAAGAATAACAAACATTTGTAACCACAATAAACCGATTAACGGCGCTCGAAGGAATACACACATGTAATATAGTAACGCATACACATGTTAGCAAATTAAGTACACTGTAGTTTATTAGAAAACACGCAAACAAACAGGAAAACGAACACATAAAAGTTGCATACACCATTTGTTTCAAAGAACAGTAACTCAAATCAGGGGACACAATAACTTCTTAAAAACCTTAATGTAACATTGAAAATATGTCTTCACAAGCGGAAGCGAGAAGGTGAAGAGTAGAACTTTATGTATACGAGTTGGAGTTGATATTATTGGGAACATGAACATTTAATGCTCATGTGTTGTACTCATAACAGAGTCAACTTGTATTGGGTTGTCATTTTGGGCAATATGAGGACAGGTCAAAAGACATAAGTCAATGGACAGAAGTCAGAAGACAGAGGGTCATAAGACGGAAGTCAGGACATAAGTCATAAGACAACGGTTCCGGATCAAAACAATTCCCAAGAAGATCTATAGCCAACGATACTGATACGATGGGCTACTCAATTAGCCGAGTGAAGAAATAGAACAGTGTGAGTAAGGAAAAAGAGAGTTTGTTCTATCCCCAGAAGAGAGATTTACAACTTATTGGATCTTTGACAAAATTGGACAGCCAATTTTTTTGTGTGACCATACAACGTGTTACAAGCATGAGTTAAAGGGTTGTAACACTACACAGAGGGGAGAGGAGCCTGTCAAAAATCCCAATAAGTGTTTAGAGAGTTAAGAATATAAGTAATAGAGCTAAGACAGAGTTTAGTAGGAGGACACCAGACAGGAGAGACACCAGCGCTATAAATAGCTTCACAACGGGACACACTTGTGTCAACCAAGGGAGCATCGAGTACAACTGAGCGAGGGTTTCCCCAAGACATTGGGAAACTCGCCTCTACGAGTAACCGTGGAGTACCAGGTTACTCGAAGTGAACTGGCCAGCGTGCTGGGACACTATGCACGCAAGACTCGCCAGCGCACGGAGGATACAGCGTCCGTGTTTGAACACGCAATTAGTAGCGTGAGGACAGACCACGGACTGAGACGACTAGAGAGTAGACGTGTTCCTTACGAATGCTATAAGTTTCTAGACAATAGTGATTGTTAGGCTTTAGATTTCATTCAGTGATTAATAGTATCATTATCACCACTTCATTGCATCTATGTAACGTACCATGTTGTTTAATGTCAATGAAGTATTCCGCTCGCAGAGCTTGTTTATGATCAGCTCTAAATAAATTGCATTCCTTTTGCAAATGACACGAGTTATTATTTCGTGTGGTGCAAAAGTAGGGGAGTCCTGAAAGACCTGTCCCAAGCAAGTTGCTGACAATAATGATGATGGCGGCGATGCAAGTGCGAGTAATCAGGTGGTATATATAACCACAGGGGTTAATGTATTAGGCCTGTACGGCATAAATGACATGAGTGACATGTTCACGTCCTCTCCGCCTACTTGTCCTGTATAATCCCCAAAAAGTGCGAAAATTATCCTCTAAATATTTTACAAGGCTCAGTCGACACTGCCATATTTTCCGGGATAAAGACAACAACCCAATTAGGGAAGTCTCCCTTGCTGCATTATGTTGAAAGAAGCGTGCCAACCATTACACTCCAACAGCTTTTAAGTGTGATCTCAAATTACCGTGTAATTAAATACGCAGTGAAGGAATTAAATAGGAAAACAAAAATGCAAGCAAACAATAACAATAACAACAGTAACTACCACACACAACTCTAACAACAGCATGAAAACGAAGGCCAACAGAAACAACCACAACCTGAAAAGCAAATATTTGAGGATAGAAACGAAGAAGCAGAGGCGGCTGCATTAACTTGTGCGTCTGGAATAATGCACGCGCCAGTTTTTAAAGCTGTATGACATTACATGATTCTGTGGCAAACGTCTGCATTCTAATACCGCAGCTAATACAACGTCCCGGTTTCAAAGAACAGCCGTGTTCAAGATGCACCGTGAAGAAGATAGGAGAGAGGAATAGCATGAAATGTGGAATGAAGATAGGTGTATACAAAATGCATATACAAGCATCACCTCCCCGCTCCTGTTGCAGCGGAGTGATTGCAATCATGGCAGCAATGCAGGTAGACCATCTGTTTCCTGTTACACCGGGTTGTTTTTATGCAGGCGTCTATTCATTTGCTCTGGCAATCTAAATAATCTTCCATAGGCCGTTTCCACTGTCCTGACGTTCTGAAAACCCAGGTAGACAGATATGTTGGCAGACAGGTAGTTTGATAGCCAGGTAGGTAAGCAGGTAGATTGTGGTGTGCGCAAAAGGTGGTGTTGGTGGTTAAATTGTTAAGACAAGCAGACTATATGTACATAGATGCATAGCAGTTTCAAATGCCCTTACTCTCTGAAAGCAATATAGGCAGACACGATCATCATCATGTGCCATGTCGGTAAGCGTCGGCGGTCATGGTGTGCTATCTCACTCGATCACCAGAATCGTGGATCAGCTCAGTGTTCATGTCTCGACCTTACAACGTGACTAAGCCATCAGATATTTACTTCTCTGCCCTCCCCTTATTCTCTTCCCCTCGATCTTGCCAGTTGTCACCAAGTTCTCCAATTTATTTCTTCTTTTAACTTGGCCAAACAATTTTCAATGTCTACGTAGAATTTTTCTAATCACTTTACGATTTTCATTTGTTTCTTGTAGGACTTGGTCATTGATCTTTCTGTCTGCCCATGGCATTTTTTGCATTCTCATCAGAAATAATTTTTCCACAGCCATCATATTTGTTGCTGTTGCCTGCTCATTGTCCATGCTTCACAACCATACAAAAGCACAGGTCCTATGTAGCACATCAACACTCTTTTTCTCTTTGCAAATGACATCTTTTTATTGGTAACTATGTTTTTCATCTTGCAAAAGGTTACCTTCGCCATGGCGATTCTAGTTCTAACCTCTTCAAGGCATCTCCCATCAGATGTCATGACTGTTCTGAGATAATTGTAATTATTTTACAAGGCTATCAGCCAACACCTGTGAGATGAGATGCTTTATGCTTAATGTTTATAGACACACTGGAGCGTATTGTGAAGGCAGAGATGTTGTAGTCTGATTTTTATTTAAAAGTTAGTTGTATATCCTATACAGGACGTCGCAGTCAACCGCAACATGTTTTGGCTGTTTGTGATTTCTTGACAAGTTTACGTTCAGTAGTTTGCCATACTTTCTGAACGACTGACACTAATACAATTTGTATGAAAACCAACGCAAGGCGGCCTGCCGCTAAATCGCCCGCATCCGTGTTTCGAATGCAGTGTGCGGGAATACGAACTGAGCCCGTAGCTCCTTCGCCACAGAGCAGGCTTGTAGTCTGATAACCAAGCAGTTAATACATAAACCGGGGGGGGGGGGGGGGAAACTGGTGGGCTCATTCTTAGCACAACGAGACTCAGAAGGTGCAGGGTTCGTACCCAGCATTAGGTGGGAAATGTTTCCAACAACCATTGGTATCTAATGATATCACACCTCCCCTGATCTATTGTGTAGGGTTATCGGATACCTAGCTTTCTTAAATAAGAGCGGAAAGCAGGGGGTCCCGTGAGGATATTGTGCACGCTAAATATCGAACGGCGGTTGGAAATCCCAAAGGCAGACCGTAAGGCCTTGGCAAAATTGTGAGGAAACAGAAACCTACTCATGGGTAGATAGATCCCGTTACCTACGATGGAATATGTAAAGAGGAATAAAACCGTATACAAACGCATTTCAGAGCTGCACACTACTGACCTTTGAAAGGCATCGCTTGGTGTCACCGAAAACCAATGGAGAGAGAACACTGCAGAAGAAGATCTCGTGCATAAGGATACATAGGTAGTCGTGCGAGTTGCATTGAATGCAACAGGTAAATTCACCGGTAAATAGGTAAATTATATATATATATCGGCTTGCCTACCAAAACAGTCGATTATGATGGATCTTGGCGGAGGCAGGATTATCTTTCCGACCCTTAGAATGTTGGGGTCGACCCAGTCTTTTATAAGTGGGTACAAGCAAACTTTTCATAGTTTTCCGGGAATTGTGCGAGGAAGAACAGCGACGAGGCAGGAAAATAGGCCAGCCAATGTATACGTCCTTGCCTTGAATATGTAACGGTCTAACAGTTCACACATCAACGGTAATATCTGCTTTGGGCCTAACTGTAGCATGTTTATATCGACATATGCATTGCTTTCTAGCACATTTCTAGAATATTATGTATGTACATTGTTTGCCCGTTATTGTCGAGAGCGTTCAGAAGTAACGGAATCAACCAGTATGAGCTAGGAAATGCCTTGTGTGTTACAAGGTTGTTGTTGTTGTTTGTTTTTTTTGGCTCGCTTTGAACTCAAGAGTAATCCTTACACTTGCTACTACTTTTAGTGTACTGGACTGATTGTTGCGTGTGGTAGCTTTCCCTATTACCGGTTTCCCTCGCCATCAGGCGAACCCACACAGACTTGAGGTACTTGTACTTTACGTCGAAAGTCAAGGAATCCAAAAAATCCAAAGTCAACATTTTAGTCCAACTGCTCGGTGTACACGTTGAATCCGCTTCTTCAGTATCAGCACACCTGATGTTCAAAAACGGACACTCTTATCCATTCGGGCGTGCTGGCCTCCTGTGTGTTACAATAAGGGCAGAATAATGTCGACTGTTGATGATAAGAGAGTATCGCGACTTAAAGTTTCGTCTGTCATGCCTCAGTGTAGCTGACTCGACTCTTAACTGTTTCAGTCTTGCACGCAGAGGTTTCACTACGCCAAGCCGAGCGTCTGGCAGTAATGTTTTCCCGATTTTCAAGGTCAATATCAGAGTTCGTCGTTGAAGCTTTCGTGTGTCTTTGTCGATCCACCGTCAACTCGTTTGAAAGAATTACGCTCGCCACAAATAATTCTCTAGGGAAGCCACTGGTCTTCATACGGAGAACATGGTCTCTCAGTCTGAACATATGGTCACTCAGTTTGAATTGAGATTTGAACAGCGTAATTTTGATGCTAGCCGTGTCAGGGATCGCTTCTCGACCTTATGACTAAGATCAAAATATAGTCATCTGCACTTTGGTCCGGCCAGGGCCATCAGCAGAGATGACACACAGGGACATGTGTTCCACGTTTCTTGCCCTTGTGAACCGAGAGCCTTTATTAATTTAAAAAAAAAAAAAAATTAAAAAATTTCTACATATATGACCGCATCTTCACATTTTATGTTGGACAGCGTGTGACTTGCCCGTGAATCGGTTTGACATGAGAGAGCGAGTGAGAGAGAGAGAGAGAGAGAGAGAGAGAGAGAGAGAGAGAGAGAGAGAGTGAGAGAGAGAGTGAGAGAGAGAGAGTGAGAGAGAGAGAGAGTGAGAGAGAGAGAGTGAGAGAGAGAGTGAGAGAGAGAGTGAGAGAGTGAGAGAGAGAGT
>JACEFZ010003584.1:0-10000 GCA_014155875.1 Cepaea nemoralis
CTCTCTCTCCTCTTATCTATCGCTCTCTCTCTCGCTCGTCTCTCTCTCGTCTCTCATCTCTCTCTCCTCGTCTCTCTCTCCTCTCTCTACTCGCTCGTCGCTCTCTCTTCTCTCTCTACTCTCTCTCTCTCTTCTCTCTCCTCTCTCTCTCTCTCTCTCTCTCTATCTCTCTCTCTCATCTCTCTTCTCTATCGCGACATAACAATGAGAGAGATCAAAGCGAAGCAAGAATACTGCGGGTTGTAGGAGATTATAATGTTATCAATCTACCCTGTGCAGATGGCACAGAATTCATGACTGGACCACGCAACATTCCACCATACTTGTATAGTACAGTACAGGAGAGTAAAATACAGGACATTTCAGACAGTCAAATGTATTGTATGAAATAAGTCAATATCATAACAAGAATGAGAGTGTTGAAATGCTATATATAATAGAAGCTGTTTTGCTATATGGCAGTGAAACCTGGAAAGATGAGTGGATGGGTAGTTGGGTGGATGAATTATTAGGTAGGTATTCAATTCAGTTCAATTCTAGGTAGTTAGGTAGGTCGGTGGGTAGGTAGGTAGATAGATAGGTATTAGGTAGGTAGGTAGTTAGGTAAGTAGGTAGATGGGTAGGTTGTAATTAGGTAGGTAGTTAAGTAGATAGGTATGTAGATAGGTAGGTAGTTAGATAGGTAGGTAGTTAGGTAAATAGGTAGATAGGTATGTTGTAATTACGTAGGTAGTTAGGTAGATAGGTAGGTAGGCTGGTTGGTTGGTTGGTTGGTTGGTTGTATAAGGTAGACGTAGGTAGGTAGGTAAGTAGATAGGTAGGTAGGTTAGTTGATTGGTTGGTTTATGTATAACTATATATATATGTTGATATGTAGGTAGGTTGTATGATCGATTCATAGCTTTATTTATTAATTGGCTGAACTCATGTCAATATTCCACAACCTGTGGGAACATCTGGGGTTGTATATCCCATGGCACGGTACATTTGGTAGTGACCTTCACCTACTTACGGCTGGCAGCCACCGGAAGTTGTTATTGCTTCCTGTTGTTCAGATGTCTACATGATTTGTGTGGTCAAATTGACATGGCTGTGTGGGTGTGTGGGTCATCTTGATATGGCTGTGTGGATGTGTCGGTGTGTGCGTGTGTGGATGTATAGGTGTGTGTGTGTCGGTATGTGGGTGTTGGGTGTGGGGTTTGTGAGTGTATCGTTGTGTGGGTGTGTCGGTGTGTGGTTGTGTCGGTGTGTCGGTGTGTGGTTGTGTCGGTGTGTGGGTGTGTGGGTATGTGAGTTTACCGGTGTGTGGGTGTGTCGGTGTGTCGTTTGTGGATGTGTCGGTATGTGGGGAAAAACTGAGACACAAGCTTGCCGGGGTAGGACAGGGACGCCTCAACAAGATATCAACAAGGTGGTTAGTGTATAGAGGGAACGAACGAACGAACGAATATTATTTTTCAAAGGGTAACAAATTGCGCATGAAGGCCCCTCTTACATTCGGCCCTTCCAATCACTCATCGTTTGTTCATCAATAGTGCATGATACATTCACATAGGGGAAAAAACAACATTGTCAAATGAATGTTGTCAACATAAACAATAGAAAAACCATGTTATGAGACACATACACTACCAACCCATACATCCCCCTGACAGACATCCCCGACCCACCCACACATACCCCACCCACACACCCCCAGGCACACATACATGCCACCACCCACACATCCCCACCAACACATATCCCCAACTACACACATGCCCCACCCATCATATAACCCACCCATACACACCCAACCACCCGGCCAAACAGACATGCCCCAACCACACATCACCCACTCACACACACACATCCCCCCGCCAACCCACACATCCCGCACCTACCCACACACACATCCCTCATCCACCCACGCATCCACTACTTACACACATCCCCCACCGTCCCACACATCCCGCACCCATCCACATAACACACTCCCCACCCATCCCCTAACCTACACACATTTACTCAACCACACATTCTCCACCCACCCACACCCACAATCTCCCATCCCCCAACGACACATCCCCCACCCACACACACACATCTCCCACCCATACAAACACATCTCCACCCATACACACATCCCACCCACGCACACACCCCACCACACATATGACCCTCCCACACATCCCCACCCACACACAAATCTCCCCATTCACCCACACACCCCCCATCCACTCACACACATCTTCCACCCACACACACACTTCACACACACACTTCACAACCCAAACATACATCCCCGACCCACCTTCACATCTTCCACACACACATACACACACACATCCCCCACCCATACACACAAATCCCCCACCCACACGCACTTAACCCACCCACTCAATCAATGTAGGATAGGGACGCCTAAACAAGATATCACAGTACTTAGAGGTCAGTGTAGGATAGGGACGCCTCAACACGATATCACAGTACTTAGTAGTTAGTATAGGAGAGGGACGCCTCAACAAGATATCACAGTACTTAGTACTTAGTATAGGATAGGGATGCTTCAACAAGATATCACAGTACTTAGTAGTTAGTGCAAGAGAGGGACGCCTCAACAAGATATCACAGTACATAGTGGTCAGTATAGGATAGGGACTCCTCAACAAGATATCACAGTACTTGGTAGTTAGTATAGGAGAGGGACGCCTCAACAAGATATCACAGTACTTGGTAGTCAGTGTAGGATCGGACAGGCTGAACATATTTTTCTATGATTTAGTTGCCACGCCTGGTAGCATCTTTCTTTGTTCACTTCTGTGATGTCTTGTTCACTTCTGTGATGTCTTGTTCACTTCTGTGATGTCTTGTTCACCTCTGTGATGTCGTGTTCACTTCTGTGATGTCTTGTTCACTTATGTGATGTCTTGTTCACCTCTGTGATGTCGTGTTCACTTCTGTGATGTCTTGTTCACTTCTGTGATGTCTTGTTCACTTCTGTAATGTCTTGGTCTCATGCTCATACAGACATTCTACTTGTCTTTACTGTCCTGTCTGATACAGACATTCCACTTCTTTAGTCTGTACTGTCTTGGCTCATACAGACATTCCACTTCTTGAGTCTGTAGAAGAATTTTCAGCAATAACAGTGTGGGATAGTAGATAGTACAGTAAAAACAGTTTAGGATAGTAGATGGTACAGTAAAAACAGTTTGGGATAGTAGATAGTACAGTAAAAACAGTTTGAGATAGTAGATAGTACAGTAACAACAGTTTGGGATAGTAGATAGTACAGTAAAAACAGTTGGGGTGATTAGTCAGACATCCCTAGTAACAACAGTTGGGAAAGTAGGAAGAACAGAAACAACAGTCTGGGAAAGTAGGAAGAACAGCAAACAATTGTTTGGGAAAGTAGAGAGAACAGAAAACAGGTTTGAGTATAGTAGAAAGTACAGTAAGTACCAGTGTGGGATACTAGGAGATACTAGAGGATACTAGGATATCAATATAAAACACAGATAGAGAAAATAGTGTTGACAATAGTTTTGGATGTTAAGAGATAAATAACAACAATTTGGGATAACTAGAGTTAGGGAGTAACAACAAATTTGAGATAGTAGGAGCAGTACAAGTAACAACAGCTCGGGATTATTCATTCATTCATTCATTCATTCATTCATCATTCATTTCATTCATTCATCAGTAGCATGTCCCTTGCAGAACCTCGCTTTCCATAACCCACCTTCCGGAAAACACTCTCGATCATAGCAGATGTCCCGCGTCGATACACCATCTGGAGATCATCCGCCACATCCTGCACCCATCTTCTCTTTGGCCTTCCTCTTCCTCTTTTCCTAGCATATACCCCTCCATTATTGTTCTCTCCAACAAGCTCCGGATCAACAAGTTATAAAGTAACACATACTTTAAGATATTAGAGATAAAGTAACAATAGTTTAAGATGTTAGAGACAAAGTAACAACAATTCTCTCTTCTCTCTCTCTCTCTCTCTCTTCCTCTCTCTCTCTCTCTCTCTCTCTCTCTCTCTCTCCTCTCTCTCTCTATCTCTCTCTCTTTCTCTCATTCTCTCTCTCTAATTTTCACTCTCATCTCTCGCTCATATCTCTATCATTCTCTCTCTCTTCATTTTCCCTTCCCTCTCATTCTCTCTCTCTCTCTCTCTCTCTTCTCTCTCTCTCTCAGTCTCTCTCTCACACACACACACACACACACACACACACACACCACACACACAAACATTCTCCTCCTCTCATTCTTTAATTGTGTCTCATTCTTTTTCTCTCTTTCTCTCATTATCTCTCATACTTTCTCTCTCATTTCTTCTACATTCTTCTTTCTCATTCTCTCTCAACTCTCTCGCTCTCTATCTGCCTCGCTCTTTCGCTCTCTATATGGCTCATTCTGTTTCTATCTCTCTTTTTCTTTTTCTCCTTCTCTCTATCTCTCTCATAATCTCTCTCATTACCTCTCTCGTTCTCTCTACCTTCCTCTCTTATTCTGTCTTCATTCTCTCTCTTTCTCTCAAATTCTCTTCTCTCTCTCTCTCTCTCCTCTCTCTCTCTCTCTCTCTCTCTCTCTCGTCCTCTCTCTCTCTCTCTCTCATTTTCTCTCTCATTAGCATGCTCGGATATATCGCATTTCTGCAAACACGAAATAAAGGTTGCACCGCTGATCCACGAGTTATCTGACCTCCGCGTCCACAGATTTGCCTCTCCATCTGCTAATCACTTGGCGAGAGTGTGGCGATAGGGACCGGGCGGCGGTTGGGTGCGAGGTGTCAGGACGTGTCAGCCAGCGGCCTGGACCACAGGGACATCAATAATTCACGTGCAAAGGTTCAGCCATGTTGCCTGGACAGGTTATCAATCTGCAACGTCTCACGAAGAAGTGTTAGAATCTTGGTGAAGAAACTACCTAGTCGGCCATCATTCCTGGTGCAACCCCACGTTCAGCGGGTTCACTTCAGCACACCGACGGCCACTGAGTGCATGACCTTGCCTTGAGTAGGCTAACAGAGAGGACAGAAAGCCAATCATTTCCTCTCTTTTTAAGAGTATCTGGTTCCGAATGTCAAGTAATTGATATGTACGTTCAGTAATCATCTGTGATTGTGCATTAATTTAACATATGTCAGTTAATTGGCTCCATATCTAGGACATTTATTCCGGTGTGTCAATCATAGTGTATCCATGTGTCAAGTAATTGTTCCGATATCTGGACATTTATCCGATGTGCCAATAATAGTTATCCCATGTATCAAGTAGCTGTCCGCATTTCAGTTACTGTACTATGTGTTGAGCATTCTTCGCGAATAAGACCTGTGAAAGCAGTTACATGAATGATTGTATGATTGTGTGACAGATGTTACATGCATGATTTATGATTGTGTGGCAGATGTGACATATATGATTGTGTGGCAGATGTGACATGAATGATTGTATGATTATGTGACATGTATGATTGTGTGACAGATGTAACATTTGAGGTTTGATTGTGTGACAGACGCGATATTATGATTGTGTGACAGATGTGACATGTATGATTGTGCGGCTGATGTGACATGTATGATTGTGTGACAGATGTGATATGTATAACTGTGTGCCAGATGTGACATGCATGATTGTGTGACAGATGCGACATGTAGGATTATATGGTTGTGTGACATATGTTACATGTATGATTGTAAGATTGTGTGGCAGATGTGACATGTATGATTGTGTGACAGATGTGATATGTATGATTGTAATATTGTGAGGCTGATGTGACATGAATGATTGTATGATTGTATGACATATGTGACTTGTATGATTGAAAGATTGTGTGGCAGATGTGACATTATGATTGTGTGACTGATGTGACATTTGATGTTTGATTGTGTGACATATACGACGTGTATGATTGTGTGACAGACTGTGACATTGCATGATTGCTATGGCTGATTGACTGCGCATTATGACTTATGGACAAATGTGACATTTTATTATTTGTGTTGGCCAGAATATGACATGTTATGATTGTCGAGACATACTGTAGACATATATGATTGTATGATTGTGTGGCATAAGTGACATATATGATTGTAAGATTGTGTTGCATAAGTGACATGAATGATTGTATGATTGTGTGGCAGATTGACAAGTATGGTTGTAAGATTGTGTGACAAATGAGATATGATTGATTGCAAGATCGTGTGAGAGATGTGACATGTATGACTGTAAAATTATGTGGCCGATGTGACATGTATGATTGTGTGGCAGATGTAACATATATGATTGTACGATTTTGTGGCAGATATGACATGTATGATTGTAAGATTGTGTTGCATATGTGACATTATGATTGTAAATTGTGTGGCAGATGTGACATGTATGATTGTAAGATTGTGTGACAGGTGTGACATGTATGATTGTGTGGCAGATGTGACATGTTTGATTGTATGATTGTGTGACAGATGTGACATGTATGATTGTATGATTGTGGCAGATGTGACATGTATGATTGTGTGATATATGTGATATGTATGATTGTAAGATTATATGGCGGATGTGATATGTATGATTGTTTGACAGATGTGACTTGTGTGATTGTAAGATTGTGTGGCAGATGTGACATGTATGATTGTAATATTATATGGCGGATGTGACATGTATGATTGTTTGACAGATGTGACTTGTGTGATTGTAAGATTGTGTGGCATATATAGCATGATTGTATGATTGTGTGATAGATGTGACAAGTATGATTGCATGATTGTGTTATATATGAGACATTTATAATTGTGTGATTGTGTGGCAGGTCTGACATTATGATTTTATGATTGTGTGACAGAATTGATATGTATGATTGTATGATTGTGTGACAGATGTAACGTGTATGATTGTATGATTGTGTGACATATATGATTGTATGATTGTGTGACAGACGTGGCGTGTATGGTCGTGTGGCAGATGTGACATGTGTGATTGTGTGACATATGTGACATGTATGATTGTATGATTGTGTGGCACGTTCGGAGAATGAGGGGGCCTGGTCAACCAACACAGAATTAACACTCCTAGCTGCAACAGTTACGGCATCAGGTAACTAACTAACTACCATTTATGTAAGGAGTATGCAGACAACTCAGAGATGAGTGTAACATGTCAGTGTTAACATTACAAAAGTACTTCAGCAGGGCTTTAGTATTAGTCACTATCGCTACTGCGAAGCAGCGCAAATCGCATTGGCGCAAAACAAGGAATGCCGATATGTTCTATCAAGTACGGAATCTGACAGGGAATTTATGCTTGCTGTCGCCGTGTGTTAGATGTTTGTTTGAAGCTTCTGTGTTTGCGGACACAGGCCGGCTGATGTTGTTCTGCTGTTGCTATCTCGGAATTCTAGAGGGCCGGCTGCTGTTCAAGTTTCTGCTGTTGATATCTCCCTTTGGCTGTTTCAGGTCAGAAGCCACACAGAAATGCCACGCACTATCGCCCTGTCTCAGGTGGACTCTGATCCCAGGCACCTCGACGTCCTGGGACACCCGGTGTTCACTGAGAGGCCATGAGACTGACCAGTTCATCCAGAATTCGTTCTGGTAACTGAGGCATAAACAAAGTCTGGTGAAGATACTAGATGTAGTGTGTTACAAGCGTTATCTCTCTCTCTCTCTCTCTCTCTCTTACTCTTCTCTCTCTCTCTACTCTCTCTCTCTTCTCATTCTATCTCTCTCTATCTCTCTCTGTCTGTCTGTCTCTCTCTCTTTCTCACTGTCCATCCATCCGCCCATACAACTGTCTGTCTGTCTGTCTGTCTATCTGTCTGTAGATAAGTACATATGTAAGTAGGTAGGTAGGTAATTATTAGGTGGGCAGGTAGGTATGTTAGCAAAGCTGGTATATATGTATGTATGTAGGTTGATAGGTGGAACCTATATGTGAATGTGTGTGTGTGTGTGTGTGTGTATGTATGTATTGAGCACATCACAGCCTGGTGTTGGAACACCTATCCCAGGTGTGTATGTGTGTGTGTGTGTGTGTGTTGAGAACATCACAACCCTGCGATAATATCCGGTGTTGGAACACCTATCCCAGGTCGCACAGGTACCAGGTGTGTGTGTGTGTGTGTGCATGTGCGTGTGTGTGTGTGTGTGTGTGCGTGTGTGTGTGTGTGTGTGGCCTGTGAGGTGCGATCAGCTCTGTGGGTGGTGTGGTTCCCCTCACCCGAGAGTGACATCTCCCCATGTATCACTGGCGCTGACAAACACATCCACACCTGGCCCGGTCTTTGTAAATTACATTTCAGTATTTGTCTTCAGGCATTTTCTGGACCCCTCCCCTCCAACTCCTCTGTCTCATCCTCCGCTAGATGACATTATCAACTGCTCTAGACTCGGGCCTCCCCTCAGATGTGCAGACGATAATCAAATCACCAGATTTCCTACTTTCATTTCCAGCTCACATCTCCCTCACGTGACGCACAAAATACTGCCTTAAGTATCAACAGACGTGAACAAACACGCAAACACGGACATCAACTTACAATAATATCACATCTGCGAAAGACAACACCCGGGGCTGGTTCGTTGTCGGTGTCTGCGTGTCGCCTGCTGCTGGCAGACTGTTTTGATGCTACTGTCGCACGTGCTGTTTCCCGCTCTGATCCGTCTTAATGGGAGGGTGTATTTCTCCACATAAGTGTCCCACTTTTGCTACACATATAGTTATATTATAGAGTCATATTGTCCCACTGTAATGTTGTAGCGACATATTGTCCCACTGTAATGTTGTAGCGTCATATTGTCCCACTGTAATGTTGTAGCGTCATATTGTCCCACTGTAATGTTGTAGCGACATATTGTCCCACTGTTATGTTGTAGCGTCATATTTGTCCCACTGTAATGTTGTAGCGTCATATTTGTCCCACTGTAATATTGTAGCGTCATATTGTCCCACTGTAATCTTGTAGCGACATATTGTCCCACTGTAATGTTGTAGCGACATATTGTCCCACTGTTATGTTGTAGCGACTCATTGTCCCACTGTTATGTTGTAGCATCATATTGTCCCACTGTTATATTATAGCGTCATATTGTCCACTGTTATATGATAGCGTCATATTGTCCACTGTTATATTATAGCGTCATATTGTCCCACTGTTATATTATAGCGTCTATTGTCCCACTGTTATATTATAGCGTCATATTGTCCCACTGTTATATTATAGCTTCATATTGTCCCACTGTTATATTATAGCTTCATATTGTCCCACTGTTATATTATAGCTTCATATTGTCCCACTGTTATATTATAGCTTCATATTGTCCCACTGTTATATTATAGCTTCATATTGTCCCACTGTTATATTATAGCTTCATATTGTCCCACTGTTATATTATAGCTTCATATTGTCCCACTGTTATATTATAGCTTCATATTGTCCCACTGTTATATTATAGCTTCATATTGTCCCACTGTTATATTATAGCTTCATATTGTCCCACTGTTATATTATAGCTTCATATTGTCCCACTGTTATATTATAGCTTCATATTGTCCCACTGTTAATGTTATAGGAACATATTGTCCCACTGTTATGTTGTAGCGACAAATTGTCCCACTATAATGTTATAGGAACATATTGTCCCACTGTTATGTTATATCTGTCCCACTGTTATGTTGTATCGACATATTGTCCCACTGTAATGTTGTAGCGTCATATTGTCCCACTGTAATGTTGTAGCGACATATTGTCCCACTGTAATGTTGTAGCGTCATATTGTCCCACTGTAATGTTGTAGCGACATATTGTCCCACTGTAATGTTGTAGCGACATATTGTCCCACTGTTATGTTGTAGCGACATATTGTCCCACTATAATGTTATAGGAACATATTGTCCCACTGTTATGTTATAGCGACATATTGTCCCACTGTTATGTTGTAGCGACATATTGTCCCACTGTAATGTTATAGGAACATATTGTCCCACTGTTATGTTGTAGCGACATATTGTCCCAC
>JACEFZ010003584.1:12500-127500 GCA_014155875.1 Cepaea nemoralis
GGCCCGCTGACTACCTCCTAGACTGTTGGATCTAGAGGCCATGCAGGTGATGAAGATCAAGGGGATGATGGTAGTGATGATGATGATGTTGATTATAACATTAGTTAATATCATGTTTAATTTAGTGATATAGATGATTCTATTGGTAATGATGATGATGATGATGATGATGAGAGGATGCGAGGCGAGCACCTCAACCCCTGCTGGCCTGCTGGATGTGGTGTGGGTGTGTGCAGAAACTTGGGGTCAATACTTGTGCCGTGTTCCCGTGAGCAGTCACGTATCGACCCGTGTCCGATCTGTGGCCCTCCCACGTGTTTGACCTGTGGCAGTCTGCTGGATGTCTGCCTGCCCGTCCGTCTTTCTGTCACATCTGCCTCTTTGTTTCTCAGCTTGTCTGTCTGTTTGGTCTGTCTGTCTGTCTGTCTGTCTGTTTTAGTTGGCTGTGATACTGTAGGTGTGCTGTGTGTGTGTGTGTGTGTGTGTGTGCGTGTGTGTGTGTGCGTGTATGTGTAGTAATGTGCGTTAGAATGTAACTGGCATGTCTGTGATTGCATTTCTCTCATTGTATTTCTGTCATTGTATTTCTGTCATTGTATTTCTGTCATTCTGTTTCTTTGAGTGTATTTCTGTGATTAAGCAACTAGAAAGTCGCTTAGAAGCCCTGGAGATGTGGATATACAGACGAAAAGGTCGTATTTCATAGAAACAAAAACAATCTAATGCAGAGGTCCTAGAAAAACTGGGAATAAAGAGAGAGTTGATGAAAGAAATAAAGAGGTGGCAATTGAAATATTTCGGCCATGTTAAAAGACATGATACTCTTATAAAAACCATGCTGGAAGGCAAGGTTGAGGGCAAGGGAGCAAGAGGTAGACAACGATACAAGTGGGAGGATAACATCAAGAGATGGACGAACCTGACAGAATGTACAGTCAAGGCGAGAGACAGACAGTGTTGGAGATCCATTGCAGCCAACCTTCATTGTGGAGACGGTACCTGATTGATTGATTGATTGATTGATTGACTGATTGATTGATTGATTGCTGAGATTGTGTTTCTGTGAGTGTACTTGCGTGATTTAACATAAAAGCACGCTGGTGTCTGAGTGCGTGTATGTGAGCGTGTATATGTGTTTGTGTGACTGAGCATATATTTATATACTTGTCAGTTTGTGGGAATACATGTGTGTATGTGGGTTACAACTGCTTACATTTATGTAACATAGATGTAACATAGTTTGTTCCGGGTTACATGTAGTCTGTACTGATACAGTGGTCACATAGATTGTTCCAATGTCAATGTCGCAGTATAAATGTGTGGTGTAGCTGTCTCAGTGTCGCAGTATAAATGTGTGGTGTAGCTGTCTCAGTGTCGCAGTATAAATGTGTGGTGTAGCTGTCTCAGTGTCGCAGTATAAATGTGTGGTGTAGCTGTCTCAGTGTCGCAGTATAAATGTGTGGTGTTGCTGTCTCAGTGTCGCAGTATAAATATGTGGTGTTGCTGTCTCAGTGTCGCAGTATAAATGTGTGGTGTTGCTGTCTCAGTGTCGATGTCGCAGTATAAATGTGTGGTGTAGCTGTCTCAGTGTCGCAGTATAAATGTGTGGTGTTGCTGTCTCAGTGTCAATGTCCCAGTATAAATGTGTGGTGTTGCTGTCTCAGTGTCGCAGTATAAATGTGTGGTGTTGCTGTCTCAGTGTCGCAGTATAAATGTGTGGTGTTGCTGTCTCAGTGTCGCAGTATAAATGTGTGGTGTTGCTGTCTCAGTGTCAATGTCCCAGTATAAATGTGTGGTGTTGCTGTCTCAGTGTCGCAGTATAAATGTGTGGTGTTGCTGTCTCAGTGTCGCAGTATAAATGTGTGGTGTTGCTGTCTCAGTGTCGCAGTATAAATGTGTGGTGTTGCTGTCTCAGTGTCGATGTCGCAGTATAAATGTGTGGTGTAGCTGTCTCAGTGTCGCAGTATAAATGTGTGGTGTTGCTGTCTCAGTGTCAATGTCCCAGTATAAATGTGTGGTGTTGCTGTCTCAGTGTCGCAGTATAAATGTGTGGTGTAGCTGTCTCAGTGTCGCAGTATAAATGTGTGGTGTAGCTGTCTCAGTGTCGCAGTATAAATGTGTGGTGTTGCTGTCTCAGTGTCGCAGTATAAATGTGTGGTGTTGCTGTCTCAGTGTCGCAGTATAAATGTGTGGTGTTGCTGTCTCAGTGTCGATGTCGCAGTATAAATGTGTGGTGTAGCTGTCTCAGTGTCGCAGTATAAATGTGTGGTGTTGCTGTCTCAGTGTCGCAGTATAAATGTGTGGTGTAGCTGTCTCAGTGTCGCAGTATAAATGTGTGGTGTTGCTGTCTCAGTGTCGCAGTATAAATGTGTGGTGTAGCTGTCTCAGTGTCGCAGTATAAATGTGTGGTGTTGCTGTCTCAGTGTCGCAGTATAAATGTGTGGTGTTGCTGTCTCAGTGTCGCAGTATAAATGTGTGGTGTTGCTGTCTCAGTGTCGCAGTATAAATGTGTGGTGTTGCTGTCTCAGTGTCGCAGTATAAATGTGTGGTGTTACTGTCTCAGTGTCGCAGTATAAATGTGTGGTGTTGCTGTCTCAGTGTCGCAGTATAAATGTGTGGTGTTGCTGTCTCAGTGTCGTTGTATAAATGTGTGGTGTTGCTGTCTCAGTATCGCAGTATGAATGTGTGGTGTTGCTGTCTCAGTGTCGATATCTCGGTATAAATGTGTGGTGTTGCTGTCTCAGTGTCGCAGTATAAATGTGTGGTGTTTGCTGTCTCAGTGTCGCAGTATAAATGTGTGGTGTTGCTGTCTCAGTGTCAATGTCTCAGTATAAATGTGTGGTGTTGCTGTCTCAGTGTCGATGTCTCAGTATAAATGTGTGGTGTTGCTGTCTCAGTGTCGCAGTATAAATGTGTGGTGTTGCTGTCTCAATGTCGCAGTATAAATGTGTAGTGTTGCTGTCTCAGTGTCGCAGTATAAGTGTGTGGTGTTGCTGTTTCAGTGTCACAGTATAAATGTGTGGTGTTGCTGTCTCAGTGTCTCAGTATAAATGTGTGGTGTTGCTGTCTCAGTGTCGATGTCTCAGTATAAATGTGCGGTGTTGCTGTCTCGGTGTCGCAGTATAAATGTGTGTTGTTGCTGTCTCAGTGTCGCAGTATAAATGTGCTGGTGTTGCTGTCTCAGTATCGCAGTATAAATGTGTGGTGTTGCTGTCTCAGTGTCAATGTCCCAGTATAAATGTGTAGTGTTGCTGTCTCAGTGTCGCAGTATAAATGTGTGGTGTTGCTGTCTCAGTGTCGCAGTATAAATGTGTGGTTTTGCTGTCTCAGTGTCGCAGTATAAATGTGTGGTGTTGCTGTTTCAGTGTCGCAGTATAAATGTGTGGTGTTGCTGTCTCAGTGTCACAGTATAAATGTATGGTGTTGCTGTTTCAGTGTCACAGTATAAATGTGTGGTGTTGCTGTCTCAGTGTCTCAGTATAAATGTGTGGTGTTGCTGTCTCAATGTCGATGTTTCAGTATAAATGTGTGGTGTTGTTGTCTCAGTGTCGCAGTATAAATGTGTGGTGTTGCTGTCTCAGTGTCGCAGTATAAATGTGTGGTGTAGCTGTCTCAGTGTCGCAGTATAAATGTGTGGTGTTGCTGTCTCAGTGTCGCAGTATAAATGTGTGGTGTTGCTGTCTCAGTGTTCGCAGTTATAAATGTGTGGTGTTGCTGTCTCAGTGTCGATGTCGCAGTATAAATGTGTGGTGTAGCTGTCTCAGTGTCGCAGTATAAATGTTGTGGTGTTGCTGTCTCAGTGTCGCAGTATAAATGTGTGGTTGTAGCTGTCTCAGTGTCGCAGTATAAATGTGTGGTGTTGCTGTCTCAGTGTCGCAGTATAAATGTGTGGTGTAGCTGGTCTCAGTGTCGCAGTATAAATGTGTGGTGTTGCTGTCTCAGTGTCGCAGTATAAATGTGTGGTGTTGCTGTCTCAGTGTCGCAGTATAAATGTGTGGTGTTGCTGTCTCAGTGTCGCAGTATAATGTGTGGTGTTGCTGTCTCAGGTTCGCAGTATAAATGTGTGGGTTACTGTCTCAGTGTCGCAGTATAAATGTTGTGTGTTGCTATCTCAGTGTCGCAGTATAAATGTGTGGTGTTGCTGTCTCAGTATCGCAGTATAAATGTGTTGGTGTTTGCTGTCTCAGTGGTCAATGTCCCCAGTATAAATGTGTAGTGTTGCTGTCTCAGTGTGCGCAGTATAAATGTGTGGTGTTGCTGTCTCAGTGTCGCAGTATAAATGTGTATGGGTTTTGATGTCTCAGTGTCGCAGTATAAATGTTGTGGTGTTGCTGTTTCAGTGTCGCAGTATAAATGTGTGGTGTTGCGTCTCAGTGGTCACAGTATAAATGTATGGTGTTGCTGTTTCAGTGTCACAGTATAAAATGTGTGGTGTGCTGTCTCAGTGTCTCAGTATAAATGTGTGGTGTTGCTGTCTCAATGTCGATGTTTCAGTATAAATGTGTGGTGTTGTTGTCTCAGTGTCGCAGTATAAATGTGTGGTGTTGCTGTCTCAGTGTTGCAGTATAAATGTGTGGTGTAGCTGTCTCAGTGTCGCAGTATAAATGTGTGGTGTGCTGTCTCAGGTCGCAGTATAAATGTGTGGTGTTGCTGTCTCAGTGTCGCAGTATAAATGTGTGTGTTGCTGTACTCAGTGTCGATGTCGCAGTATAAATGTGTGGTGTAGCTGTCTTAGTGTCGCAGTATAAACTGTGTGGTGTTGCCGTCTCAGTGTCGCAGTATAAATGTGTGGGTAGCTGTCTCAGTGTCGCAGTTATAAATGTGTAGGTGTTGCTGTCTCAGTGTCGCAGTATAAATGTGGTGGTGTAGCTGTCTCAGTGTCGCAGTATAAATGTGTGGTGTTGCTGTCTCAGTGTCGCAGTATAAATGGTGTGGTGTTGCTGTCTCAGTGTTCGCAGTATAAATGTGTGGTGTGCTGTCTCAGTGTCGCAGTATAAATGTGTTGGTGTTGCGTCTCAGTGTCGCAGTATAAATGTTGTGGTTTTACTGCTTCAAGTGTCGCAAGTATAAATGTGTGGTGTTGCTGTCTCAGTGTCGCAGTATAAAATGTGTGGTGTTGCTGTCTCAGTATCGCAGTATAATGAGTGGTGTTGCTGTCTCAGTGTCAATGTCCCAGTATAAATGTTAGTGTTGCTGTCTCAGTGTCGCAGTATAAATGTGTGGTGTTGCTGTCTCAGTGTCGCAGTATAAATGTGTGGTTTTGCTGTCTCAGTGTCGCAGTATAAATGTGTGGTGTTGCTGTTTCAGTGTCGCAGTATAAATGTGTGGTGTTGCTGTCTCAGTGTCACAGTATAAATGTATGGTGTTGCTGTTTCAGTGTCACAGTATAAATGTGTGGTGTTGCTGTCTCAGTGTCTCAGTATAAATGTGTGGTGTTGCTGTCTCAATGTCGATGTTTCAGTATAAATGTGTGGTGTTGTTGTCTCAGTGTCGCAGTATAAATGTGTGGTGTTGCTGTCTCAGTGTCGCAGTATAAATGTGTGGTGTAGCTGTCTCAGTGTCGCAGTATAAATGTGTGGTGTTGCTGTCTCAGTGTCGCAGTATAAATGTGTGGTGTTGCTGTCTCAGTGTCGCAGTATAAATGTGTGGTGTTGCTGTCTCAGTGTCGATGTCGCAGTATAAATGTGTGGTGTAGCTGTCTCAGTGTCGCAGTATAAATGTGTGGTGTTGCTGTCTCAGTGTCGCAGTATAAATGTGTGGTGTAGCTGTCTCAGTGTCGCAGTATAAATGTGTGGTGTTGCTGTCTCAGTGTCGCAGTATAAATGTGTGGTGTAGCTGTCTCAGTGTCGCAGTATAAATGTGTGGTGTTGCTGTCTCAGTGTCGCAGTATAAATGTGTGGTTGTTGCTGTCTCAGTGTCGCAGTATAAATGTGTGGTGTTGCTGTCTCAGTGTCGCAGTATAAATGTGTGGTGTTGCTGTCTCAGTGTCGCAGTATAAATGTGTGGTGTTACTGTCTCAGTGTCGCAGTATAAATGTGTGGTGTTGCTGTCTCAGTGTCGCAGTATAAATGTGTGGTGTTGCTGTCTCAGTGTCGTTGTATAAATGTGTGGTGTTGCTGTCTCAGTATCGCAGTATGAATGTGTGGTGTTGCTGTCTCAGTGTCGATATCTCAGTATAAATGTGTGGTGTTGCTGTCTCAGTGTCGCAGTATAAATGTGTGGTGTTTCTGTCTCAGTGTCGCAGTATAATAGTGTGGTGTTGCTGTCTCAAGGTGTCAATGTCTCAGTATAAATGTGTGGTGTTGCTGTCTCAGTGTCGATGTCTCAGTATAAATGTGTGGTGTTGCTGTCTCAGTGTCGCAGTATAAATGTGTGGTGTTGCTGTCTCAATGTCGCAGTATAAATGTGTAGTGTTGCTGTCTCAGTGTCGCAGTATAAGTGTGTGGTGTTGCTGTTTCAGTGTCACAGTATAAATGTGTGGTGTTGCTGTCTCAGTGTCTCAGTATAAATGTGTGGTGTTGCTGTCTCAGTGTCGATGTCTCAGTATAAATGTGCGGTGTTGCTGTCTCAGTGTCGCAGTATAAATGTGTGTTGTTGCTGTCTCAGTGTCGCAGTATAAATGTGTGGTGTTGCTGTCTCAGTATCGCAGTATAAATGTGTGGTGTTGCTGTCTCAGTGTCAATGTCCCAGTATAAATGTGTAGTGTTGCTGTCTCAGTGTCGCAGTATAAATGTGTGGTGTTGCTGTCTCAGTGTCGCAGTATAAATGTGTGGTTTTGCTGTCTCAGTGTCGCAGTATAAATGTGTGGTGTTGCTGTTTCAGTGTCGCAGTATAAATGTGTGGTGTTGCTGTCTCAGTGTCACAGTATAAATGTATGGTGTTGCTGTTTCAGTGTCACAGTATAAATGTGTGGTGTTGCTGTCTCAGTGTCTCAGTATAAATGTGTGGTGTTGCTGTCTCAATGTCGATGTTTCAGTATAAATGTGTGGTGTTGTTGTCTCAGTGTCGCAGTATAAATGTGTGGTGTTGCTGTCTCAGTGTTGCAGTATAAATGTGTGGTGTTGCTGTCTCAGTGTCTCAGTATAAATGTGTGGTATTGCTGTCACAGTGTTGCAGTATAAATGTGTAGTGTTGCTGTCTCAGTGTCGATGTCTCAGTATAAAAGTGTGGTGTTGCTGTCTCAGTGTTGCAGTATATATGTGTGGTGTTGCTGTCTCAGTGTCGATGTCTCAGTATAAATGTGTGGTGTTGCTGTCTCAGTGTCGCAGTATAAATGTGTGCTGTTGCTATTTCAGTGTCGCTGTATAAATGTGTAGTGTTTCTGTTTCAGTGTCACAGTATAAATGTGTGGTGTTGCTGTTTTAGTGTCACAGTATAAATGTGTGGTGTTGCTCCCACTCCCGTAATTGCCGAAGTCTCCGTGTCAACGCATGGTATCCAACCCCCTCCCTCAAACCCAACCACCCAGGAGATGATATGATCGTGTATTGATCGCTAGCGTGGGCAGTCTGATGCCCGGCTGGTTGTTGCAAGCTGTGTATGATCGATGACACTTATTGTAAGCTGTGTATGATCGGTGACAGTTGTTGTTGTTTTTTGTGGCACGTGACACATCACAAACTATATAAATATCTCTCAGACAGACATATGGATAACAGACAGACAACAGACAGACTGGCTGTGACAGGTACATGATAGATGACAGTTGTTGTTATTACACATGACACATCACAGAATGTACTAACATCACACAGAGAGGGAGGTGAGAGACCGGGACAGACAGACAGACAGACAGACAGACAGACAGACAGACAGGCAGGCAGGCAGGCAGGCAGGCAGGCAGGCAGGCAGGCAGGCAGAACGGTTATTATCGGTGTGTGATCTGTGACAGATATTCTTTCACGTGAAGACAAGTAGGATAAACAACCGTCACATGTCTCATCTGTCAGAGGCCGGAGATAGAGATGGAAGGATTGAACGAATGAACTCTATTTTCAAATGGTTACAAATCGGATACGCTGAACGGTCTTACCTTCGGCTGTTCTAACCACTCATCTTTCGCACATCAATTATCTATTGCGCGTGTTACATTCTCACGCTGGGAAAACATTGTCAAATGTTGCTGAGAGGTGTGAGACAGGCGGAGAGACAGAGGGAGTCGGGGAGATGGACAAATAAGCAGACCAAGAAGGGGAGGTATGTACAACATGTCTAGACAACCACCAGCAGCTTAATTATAGGCAGCTAGTTCACACACGGAGGCCGGCGTGGCCGGGCGGGTGGCGGACAGCACGTGGTACACATCACAAGAGCCGCTCGACTCATGGTTGGTCTCCTGTCTGGTCATTGTCCTGTCTCTGGTGTCCTTGATGTTCTATCACCTCATTGTCCTGTCTCTTGTGTCCTTGATGTCCTGTCTGGTCATTATCCTGTCCATGATGTCCTTAATGTCCTATCACGTTATTGTCCTGTCTCTGGTGTCCTTGATGTCCTATCACGTCATTGTCTTGTCTCTGGCGTCCTTGATGCCCTATCACGTCATTGCTCTGTCCCTGGTGTCCTTGATGTCCTGTCTGGTCATTGTCCTGTCCCTGGTGTCTTTGAAATTATGTCTGGTCATTGTCCTGTCTGGTCATTGTCGTGTCTGGTCATTGTCCTATCTCTGGTGTCCTTGATGTCTGGTCATTGTCCTGTTTCTGATATCCATGATGTCAAATCTCGTCATTTGCCTGTCTCTGGTGTCCTTGATGTCCTGCGTTCCCTGCCTCTTCCTCAGGCAAGCATGGCTGCTGCTGCTGTATATAATACTGTCTGTCTACAACACTGTCTGTCTACAACACTGTCTGTCTACAACACTGAAAGATGGAAGGGAGATAAAAAAGAAAAAAGAAAGGGAGAGCGAGAAATAGAGATGGACTGAGAGAATGAGAGTGATGGGAAAGGTGTGAGAAAAGGTAGAGATGGAAAAAGAGGAGAGAGGGATAAGAGAGAGAGAGAGAGAGAGAGAGAGAGAGAGAGAGAGAGAGAGAGAGAGAGAGTTAGAGAGAGAGAGAGAGACAGACAAACAGAGAGAGAGAGAGAGTTAGAGGGAGAGACAGACAGACAGAGAGAGAGAGAGAGAGAGAGTTAGAGGGAGAGACAGACAGACAGACAGAGAGAGAGAGAGAGAGAGAGAGAGAGTTAGAGAGAGAGAGAGAGAGACAGACAGACAGAGAGAGAGAGAGTTAGAGGGAGAGACAGACAGACAGACAGACAGAGAGAGAGAGAGAGAGGAGAGAGAGAGAGAGAGAGAGAGAGAGAGAGAGAGCAGTGAACTAACTCTGACATTTGCAACACCAACAAACAAGTGATTCTCTGCTGGCTGAAGTCAAGTCTAGGCCAGCTGATCGATATTGATCAGAATTAGTGTGACGACTTGTGTGGCTGTGTATGGCCTCTCAGTTCAAGTGATGCAATCATTTATAGCCATGCTGTTTGCGCTGGCATTCGTTAGATTGACAGAGTTCAACGTGTGTGTGTGCTTGTGTGTGTGTGTGTGTGCTTGTGTGTGTGTGTGCTTGTGTGTGTGTGTGTGTGTGTGCTTGTGTGTTTTTATTCCTGTGTGGATATTTCAGTATATCTACGTGTATTTAAGCGATTATTTATCTGTGCATCTCAATATAACTGTGCATCTGCGAAGCTGTGTAAGACTGTAGCTGTGTGAGATTGTGTAGCTGTGTGAGATTGTGTAGCTGTGTGAGACTGTGTATCTGTGTGAGATTGTGTATCTGTGTAAGATTGTGTAACTGTGTGAGATTGTGTATCTGTGTGAGATTGTGTAACTGTGTGAGATTGTGTAGCTGTGTGAGATTGTGTAGCTGTGTGAGATTGTGTAGCTGTGTGAGATTGTGTAGCTGTGTGAGACTGTGTATCTGTGTGAGATTGTGTATCTGTGTAAGATTGTGTAACTGTGTGAGATTGTGTATCTGTGTGAGATTGTGTAACTGTGTGAGATTGTGTAGCTGTGTGAGATTGTGTAGCTGTGTGAGATTGTGTAGCTGTGTGAGATTGTGTAGCTGTGTGAGATTGTGTATCTGTATTGCACATCCGTGGGGAATGAAGTTGGTCAGCCCTTATGACCTAGTATGTATGACTTCAACTGTTTAACAGGTCTGTTGGGTATTACTGTCATCCCATAGGCTTCTCCTGTTTAATTCTGTTACTGTTTTATCTAACTTTGATCTCCCCCACTAAATCATTGACTGTTGTAACCACAATCTCCCCACTGCAACATTGACTGTTGTAACCACAATCTCCCCACTGCAACATTGACTGTTGTAACCACAATTTCCCCACTGCAACATTGACTGTTGTAACCACAATCTCCCCACTGCAACATTGACTGTTGTAACCACAATCTCCCCACTGCAACATTGACTGTTGTAACCACAATTTCCCCACTGCAACATTGACTGTTGTAACCACAATCTCCCCACTGCAACATTGACTGTTGTAACCACAATTTCCCCAGTCCATCATTAATTGTTGTGATCACGATCTCCTTAATCAATCACAGATTGAAACAACTAAGACCTCCCACATTAGCAGTGACTATTGCGGTGTGGGCATCACTGCACGCCGTAACTTGTTGAAGTTATGGGGGACCCGGCTCAAATTGGCATCTTGAGCAGTTGATAATCCAGGTATTAAACTACCGCATCACATTTGGCAGCGCGACTGAGCACTTAGCATGGCAGGCTTAGAGCAGACACACCAGATCCACACAACTCAAGGAATATAGACACGCTAATTGGCCTGACAAAGTGAGTGTCACCAGCTTAACAAACGGGATTAAAATTTGGCTGGTTCGCGTGGCAAAGGAAGAGCTCTGGACCTGTAGGTCAGTGTCCTGAGTTTGATTAAACTCTAAGGATAGTCTGTGCTGACGTGAGAGAGGCGGTCATAACACTGTCCTGTGTGAGAGACTCATATAGCTCTGTCCTCTGTGAGAGACCCACTTAACACTGCCCTGTGTGAGAGACCCACATAACTCTGCCCTATGTGAGAGACCCATATAACTCTGCCCTGTGTGAGAGACCCACTTAACTCTGCCCTATGTGAGAGACCCATATAACTCTGCCCTGTGTGAGAGACCCACATAACTCTGCCCTGTGTGAGAGACCCACTTAACTCTGCCCTGTGTGAGAGACCCATATATCTCTACTCCGTGTGAGAGGCCCACATAATTCTGCCATGTGTGAGAGACCCACATAACACTGCCCTGTGTGAGAGACCCATGTACCACTGCCCTGTGTGAGAGACCCATGTAACACTGTTCTGTGTGAGAGACCCATATAACTCTACCCTGTGTGAGAGACCCACTATGGTCCACTGCCCTGTGTGAGAGACCCATATAACTCTACCCTGTGTGAGAGACCCACTATGGTCCACTGCCCTGTGTGAGAGACCCACTATGGTCCACTGCCCTATGTGAGAGACCCATATAACTCTACCCTGTGTGAGAGACCCATATAACTCTACCCTGTGTGAGAGACCCACTATGGTCCACTGCCCTATGTGAGAGACCCATATAACTCTACCCTGTGTGAGAGACCCACTATGGTCCACTGCCCTATGTGAGAGACCCATATAACTCTACCCTATGTGAGAGACCCACTATGGTCCACTGCCCTGTGTGAGAGACCCACTATGGTCCACTGCCCTATGTGAGAGACCCATATAACTCTACCCTGTGTGAGAGACCCACTATGGTCCACTGCCCTATGTGAGAGACCCATATAACTCTACCCTGTGTGAGAGACCCACTATGGTCCACTGCCCTATGTGAGAGACCCATATAACTCTACCCTATGTGAGAGACCCACTATGGTCCACTGCCCTGTGTGAGAGACCCACTATGGTCCACTGTTCTGTGTGAGAGACCCACTATGGTCCACTGCCCTGTGTGAGAGACCCACTATGGTCCACTGCCCTGTGTGAGAGACCCACTATGGTCCACTGCCCTATGTGAGAGACCCATATAACTCTACCCTGTGTGAGAGACCCACTATGGTCCACTGCCCTATGTGAGAGACCCATATAACTCTACCCTATGTGAGAGACCCACTATGGTCCACTGCCCTATGTGAGAGACCCATATAACTCTACCCTATGTGAGAGACCCACTATGGTCCACTGTTCTGTGTGAGAGACCCACTATGGTCCACTGCCCTGTGTGAGAGACCCATATAACTCTACCCTATGTGAGAGACCCACTATGGTCCACTGCCCTGTGTGAGAGACCCACTATGGTCCACTGCCCTGTGTGAGAGACCCACTATGGTCTACTGACCGAAGGCTGAGTTTGTTCTCATAGGGACAATACAGGCAAATGTACAACCGTCTGATATCTTGGAATACAACATTCCCCGTCTGGTATCTTGGAATACAACATTCCCCGTCTGGTATTTTGGAATACAACATTCCCCGTCAACATTCACATAACTGGAGATAAACATTTTCCATCAATAATAGCCCAATTATGGATACACCATTCTCACTCAACATTCACTCAATTAGGAATACAACAATCTCCGCCAACAGTCATTGGACCAGACACAATATTGTCTGTTAATAGTCAACATTAACTTAACCAGAAATACAACATTCACTGGAGCAAAGATAACATCGTCTTCTAACAGAAATCACAACCAGAAATAGTGGGAGACAAATGAGGGTTGTAGAAGACAAGGGTAACACAAATGGTGTATTTTCCGAGGCCATTAATCATGTTTAATAGAAGTGAACAAAGACCTACATATTTGCTTCGTTGTCAATGTGTGCAGATACGCAAACTTGACGGAACAGATCTTAGACTTGTAAAGTGCGTATACTGTAAACAACAAGCTGCCATAAACATGAATAATGAAGTAGATCAATATCAGCCTATCAAGAGAGGTGTGCGACAGGATGTACCATGTCTCCAGATCTATTTCCATATACAGTGAAAATATTATGAGATATGCTGAAGATGTGAGAGCAATCGCCATATTTGGGGACATAACATCAATAACATTAGATATGCCGATGATACGGTATTGATTGCAGATAATGAACAGCACCTGCAGAATTTGGTAGGTGCGGTTATTGTACACAGTGAACAGGATCTGCAGCATTTGGTAAGTGCAGTTATTGTACACAGTGAACAACTATGGTTAGAATTAAATTGTAAGAAATCATATCATGGTCGTCTCCAAGAAGAAGGAGATACCACAGTGTAACATCCAAAAATATTGGGAGAAATCGCCATCTGTTATATGGATGTGAAACGTGGACAATAGGTAGACAAGCTGAGGATCACCCAATGGCAGCGGACACGTGGTTTCTTGGGAACATGCAAAGAGTACCATGGTTGGACAGAAAAACAGATGAACAAGTACTACAAGAAACAAATAAAAACCGTAAATTAATTCGAGAAATTAGACTGTCAAGATTTATGGAGTACATTAGGAAGTGAAATAGACAGGGAAACTTGGTGACAACTGGCCGGATTCCTGGGAAAAGAACAAGGGGAAGTCAGAGAAATATTAACCTTGACGGCTTGCCCACTGTGGGATGTGGATTTTAATGTATGAGAATATTTTGTTAAAAGTGTCTACGGGGATTTAATTTGATTCTCTATTATTTAGCCACTTGAGGTGATCATGGAATTCTACCATAAACACGAGGAGGAAAATAGTCCACTCCTGTTCATAGCTGTATTTATGAGTACTTCTCCATTCCCACTTATCACCCTTTAAAATTATCTATAGTGCTAGAAGGATATTGATTGCTCACAACATATAAACAACTACTGATGAACACCAAATTTACTTGATGTACACAACAAATTTTGGACAGACAGTTCAAGTATGAATCAAGATCTGCAGTTACATATATATGTGTAATGAACACTATGCATTTTCAGACAGGCATGGGAATATTTTGCATTATTACAATATAGTACACAGTGACCCCAGAAAAAAAAGGTTATTATAAACAACACAACAACCACAAATTTGGTCTACTTTCATTTGCCCTCATAATTAAGGCAATTAATGATCAAAGTATACAGAACCCCAACATATAAACATTTGTTTCTGACACCTTTTACAATTTTCTCATTTAAAAAAAATAATGAGTGGGTGTCAAAATACTATACATATATATCATTGAAAAAAAAACTACTGACCTGTTACCTTCAGAAAAAAACCAACATATAAACAGCATTTTGTACTACTAATTAAACTAATTAATAGAGTCATTTATCTCCTGGTGTGCGGTTAAGGCTTCATCTTTGCTGTAGATTAGATCCTTTTCCCATTATCTGGGTACCGAATTAATACACTCCGTTATGTTCCTAATATTTATCCACTGGTAATTGGCTGGTGACTATTATATACTCCATAATCCAGGAATTGAAAAATCACACACCATATATCCCCTCTGTTGGGGCTAGAATCAAGAATATTCTGTTGCCTTAGGCTCGGTGCCCTTTTTGTGAAATTTTGTGCCTCAGGTTGGTCATACTTCAGGATTTCCACTTAAGCTTTTGCAGAAGGTAATTCCCTTTATCATCAGGTCTGATGAAAAGTTGACGTCCATCCAGCTTCTCGGCTTATAATATCCGACTACCAAATTGGCTTACACAAAGGTTTCACCCACCTAGTCGCGAGTCTATAACCCATGGCATTTAGGCTGACATTGGACCGGCAAGGTATTAGTCGTTGTTCTCTAGTCCAGTGTAGAACTTTAATTGACTGAGAGGCATCTCATGGTAGTATCTGTGACTAGGGCCACAATTGATCTATACCTACATATATTCACAGATGAATAAATCCAGCACAGTAACAGGTTTGCAAACAATTGGATGATTCCTCTTGTTGCTGATGTAGAGGCATTTAGTTGCTTTCATATGGTCTTTTATCTGATGGTGTTCAGGGTTTGGAACCTTGAGGTAATCTGGTTTCGTAGTTATGTTTCAGAGGATATTAAGTTTGTACCTTGGTTGTATTGGCCTATGTGGTTCAGTGTCTTCTCCCATTTGTTTGAGTTGGTGTTCATATCAAGAACTTGGTGGTGAATAGCTGAATCTTTATGTTTAACGTCAGTCAGGTCTTAGTCAGATATGACTGAGCTACCGTATGACAGTAGACGGTACTACCTGCTTTCTGTCAGCGCCGAAGGTTGGGCGGCGCTTACCAAACCCGACACCCCACATTGTGCCAACGGCTTCGGGCGGAAGAGCGCAATTGGGAGGGTACTAGCCTTATCCTGGTGCGAGGAAATGCAACCCAAAGACAAAATAAGTCATGGCAGGGCAGACCAGGCCCTAAGCCTTGGTTGGCAGCTGGTCTAGGATCGAAGCTCCGACAGGCGGACAGTTAGAGCATTGCTTTGCTGATCCGGCAGCTTCTGCAGCTTGTCTTGTTCCAGATTATAGGTGTCAACTTTCCTCTGGAGTGAACTAGGCAGGCCGAGAGAGGGATCATGCTGCATGGGCAACACATGGTTTCTTTATTTTAGCCCAGGCTTTGTGCTATGGAGAGGCAATAACTCCATCCCTGGTCTTAACCGGTCTCGGAATCAAAGCGAGAGGCAACTGTTACGGGTTATAAGTCCTTGTCAGTTGGCGTAGACATGGGGCGCCACGCGTTGCCTCTGACGGTGGGAGACACCTACAGGTGTCACTGATCAGCTACCGCCCGCCTCAAGCTGGGCAGCCCCCAGCCAATTGGGTGCTGATCCGCCACAGCCTGCCTGCTTCAATGGGTGCTTGGGGCTAGGACAAAATCTGAATCGCAGGCTGTAAAACCAATGCACCAGGTACTAATAAAAAGAATAGAAACCTCAAGCTACGGCTTGCAACCTGGAACGTGAGAACCATGTGTCCAGGATTTTCCACTGACTTGACAAATATTGACGATGTGAGAAAAACGGCTGTGATTGATGCTGAACTCGATCGTCTTAACATTGATATTGCTGGCCTGCAGGAGACTCGCCTCGCTGAGGAAGGGTCACTCAGGGAAAACAATTACACCTTTTTTTGGAAGGGAAGAGGGCAGGCAGAAAAAAGGCAACATGGTGTGGGCTTTGCAGTGAAGAACTCGCTACTGGGAATGATTGATATCCTCAGCTGGAGGTAATGAAAGATTATTATCACTGCGCTTGGCAACCTCCTGTGGATTTGCCACCATTCTCACTGCATATGCACCGACACTCGCTTCCTCTGATGATGTGAAGGATATGTTCTATGAGCAGCTAGACTCTGCGATCAAGGCAGTTCCAAAATCCGACTACATTTATATGCTCGGTGATTTCAATGCTCGTGTGGGCAAGGACTCGAGTTCATGGCCAGTGTGCCTTGGAAAATACAACATCGGTCACATGAATGATAATGGGCAAAGGCTGCTGGAACATTGCACTAGAAATGACCTATGTATTACAAACTCCTTTTTTAAAACAAAAGAGATGCATAAGGTCACATGGAAACATCCAAGATCCGGCCATTGGCATCAGCTGGACTTCATTATCACACGGAGACAACATCTGAACCATACATCATTAACTCGAAGTTACCACAGTGCTGACTGTGATACAGATCATTCTTTGGTTGTTGCAAGGGTTAGACTGAGACCAAAGAGAATCTACACAGCTAAACACAAGTCTAGCCCCAGGATTAATATTACTAACACTCACGATCCTGGAAAGTGCTTTGAATTTCAACAGCAACTTGAAGACGCTTTCAATGATACATCAGAAAATTGTATAGTAAATGATAAATGGAGTAAACTTAAGGAAACTATTTATAAAACAGCGGTAGGGGTTTACGGCACTGTGGATCATAAGAGGCAGGACTGGTTTGCGGCAAACAGCCAGATACTGCAGCCCTTGATTGATAAAAAGAAGATAGCTCTCTTAAGAAACAAGGAAAGACCAACGCGTAACACTCTGAGTGAGCTGAAGCAAGCAAGGAAGGATGTACAAAAGGCTGCCAGGCAGTGTGCGAATGACTATTGGATCAAGTTATGTGAGTCCATTCAAATCGCAAGTGATAAGGGAAACATCAGAAGCATGTATGAAGGGATAAAGAAAGCCTGTGGTCCAATGATCAAAAGAAGTGCACCGCTGAAAACCTTGACTGGAGAAATCATCACTGATAAGAAACAGCAGATGGATAGATGGGTCGAGCACTATTTAGAGCTTTACTCAAGTGAGACCAAGCTAGCGGATGATGCCCTCAACGCCATAGAGGCCCTGCCAACTCTTGACCACCTGGACACACTTCCCACTATAACAGAAGTTAAGTGTGCTATAAATGAGCTTGCATCTGGCAAGGCTCCAGGTAAGGATGGGATTCCAATAGAGGTGATCAGAAGTGGGCAAGACACACTCGCTCTACAGATCCACCAGCTAATAGAGCTATGCTGGCGAGAAGGACAAGTCCCACAGGATTTCAAAGATTCAAACATCATAACGCTGTACAAGAACAAGGGAGATCGGAGCGACTGTAACAACTATAGGGGTATCTCACTTCTGTGTATTGTTGGGAAAGTATTTGCTAGAATTGTCCTGCACAGACTTCAAGTCCTGGGAGATCAAGTCTACCCCGAATCACAGTGTGGCTTCCGTCAGAACCGGTCTACCATTGATATGATATTCTCATTGCGACAGATGCAAGAAAAATGCCGGGAACAAAATCAGCCACTGTTTATTGCCTTCATCGACCTCACAAAGGCATTCGATTTGGTCAGTCGTGAGGGTCTGTTCAAAGCACTAAAGAAGATTGGCTGCCCACCAACTCTCCTGTCCATTGTGGAATCGTTCCACACAGGCATGAAGGGTATAATCAAGTTTGATGGCTCAACTTCAGAAGAGTTTGAAATCAAGAGTGGAGTTAAGCAAGGCTGTGTGCTAGCCCCCACCCTCTTTGGGATATACTTTTCACTTCTACTGAAATATGCCTTTCGTGATCAGGATGATGGTATATACATTCACTCACGCTCAGATGGTGGCCTCTATAATGCTCAGAGATTGAAGGCCAAGACCAAAATTAGCAGGGTACTAATCAGAGAGTTGCTTTTTGCGGATGATGCTGCGATTACGACCCACTCTGAGGAAGAATTACAACATCTACTATCTGCATTCTCCAATGCTTGTTCTGAATTTGGTTTAACAATTAACAAAAAGAAGACACAGATTATGTCACAAGGTGCACATGGTGTACCATCAATCTTTATTGACGACGCCGAACTGGAGATAGTAGACCATTTTACATATCTAGGATCAGAGGTAAATAGCAAATTATCCCTCGATCAGGAAATCAACATCAGGATTGGCAAGGCAGCAACAACAATGAACATGTTAGCAAAAAGAGTCTGGGAGAACAGGAAGCTTACTGCCAAAACAAAAGTCCTCGTCTACCAAGCCTGTGTCCTTAGTACTCTTCTTTATGGCAGTGAAACCTGGACAACTTACTCACGCCAAGAGAAACGTTTAAACAGCTTTCATATGCGGTGTCTGCGAAGAATACTTGGTATTAAGTGGCAAGACAAAATCACAAATACTGAAGTATTGGAAAGATCAGGTTGTGTGACGGTGTATTCCATGCTCAGTCTTCGTAGACTTAGATGGATAGGACACGTTAGGAGGATGGATGATGGTAGAATACCAAAGGACATCTTTTTTGGTGAATTACAGACGGGTAGGAGATCTCAGGGTCGGCCTCTACTACGATACAAAGATGTGTGTAAGCGGGACATGATTGATACAGGCATTGATAATGCACATTGGGAGCACGTCGCCGCTGAACGTGTTGCATGGAGGGCAACTATCAGAAACGGAATAAAGACAAAGGAGAAAATGATTGCAGATAAAGCACACACAGAGCGTGAGAGACGTAAGATGGTGCAAAATGGTGGAAATGACCATGTTTTCACATGCACCTACTGTGGGCAAACATTTGCAGCAAGAATTGGCCTTACCAGCCACACTCGCCACCGCCATGGATCGTAGTTATTAAGCCTGTTTAAAGCACAATGTACCAAACTATCGTCTGTCAAGACGGAAAGGTGCCAATGATGATGTTTAACGGTTGCAGCTGTGAGACGTTCTTTCGAAGACTTATCCATTGTTGAATATTAACTTGGTAATCCAACCAACAGTTGAAGGTTACTCACTGTTGTTAGTTTTAGTAACTTGTAGAAGGATTGTCCCATAGTTTCACTGACTTGGTTGAATGATGAGGCCATAGGTGATACTTCTCAGAAGTAAAGCAGACGATACACTGTTGTCAGTACTCTGTTGATCTTCATCTTTGTAGATTATTAGGACTTCCTCAATCACACCGTCAGTTGTCTTCGTATGTATCTCTTTTGCTTGCGTTTGCAGCTTATGAGTGCAGCAGTAAACATTGATGTATTTCTAGATCCAGAACCTGGTTAAGCCATTTAGTCCTGACTCACCTTCATCAGGCTGTTAACCCAGGATCCTGATGATAGTTATGAAATGCAGTCCCACCACATTCAACCACCACTTGCTTCTCTTCTATAGAAAAGGGATGACAAGAATACAACACGAGCATTAACCTACTGTGTTATGGTAAAAAGTTTACAACACAATTACAAACAAAAATACAAAACAACAAGGGGAGAAGGGGAAAGGAGTGGGTGTCCACGTTCCACTGTCCCTCATTGCTGAGTAGAGCCATTCTGACTCTTAATAGTGAGTAAGCTATTTTCTCACTTTATAGTATGTTCTGTTGTTACTGGGACTATTAGATGAGTGAAGTCATTCTGTCCATCCAACTTGTTGATATTCTATCTCTCATTCTAGAAGAGAATAGCCTATACAGAATCTCTGTGGTTTCTAATGCCGCGTCTTCCTTTCGGCACTATCATCATCATTAGGCCAAGGCTATTCAACATTGGCTACTTAAGTACTGTCATGCACAAGGATTCTTACATCAACATCCTCTGATCCCAAGGTGCAACATTAAAATGTATATTCCCACAGTAAAAAGTAACAATCAGAACAGAGAAAATTCTCATAACAGAAAAAAAAAAACATACATGTCCATTTCTCTGATATCAAGTACACGATAATCATACATAATAATTAATCATAATGATGGTGCAGGGAGCCTAGGTTTTTGAATTGTTTTCAGGGGTTAATCCCTAAACTAAACCTACATTGTTTTCCCCCACTGCGTACAGCACATGGGGATAGTAACCGCTGTGATATATTTTGCCAATGACTGCTATTTTTCGGAGTGTATTTATTAGAATAACTTATGCCGTATGGTCCAGTATTCTGAATATTGCAAGCAATTTATTCACATCAATCTTCGCTTTTGTTCCTACTACATTGAGGTCATACGGATTGAAGGTACATCCTATCCGAACATTCATTTCTCTCACGCGTTTACTTCCTTTGTTCTTGAATTTATATTCTCAAACATGGCATTTCCCTAGCAATATTTTATGAAATGATTACATGTCCCTCCTCATATGGAGTGGTTACTAATCTGTTAACAAAAGGATGGTACTAAAATTTAGCACTATAGTTCCAAGTTACAGATTATGATGTGGCGAAGTATTTTATCCCCTGACTAAGAGTCAGGAATATGCGTAATCATTTGTATGTCCCCGCATGGATAAAACTCCTTTGAAAATGTTCTTTAGAGTTCAATCTCTACAGTACATAGATTATTTGCAGATTTCTAAGCATAAATAGTGAGATATTGTTCACAGTGCATAGAAGTTTTAACATAGGAATATGAAATTGACAGACACGAGTTCTCTACTGAAGTATGAATCAGGAGTCTGCTACTACATTGAGATAATTCCTAGAATGTGTTTTTGACCTGAGTTTGATACTCTACGGTACACATAATATTTCTAGGTTATAAGCACTACTAGTTAGATATAAGTTCATAATGCCTATAAAAGGTTTTAACATAGGGATTTGAAATTGTAAACATAGGAAAAATTACAGCGTGGCGCCTACATGTGTTTCATTGGTAAACATCATCCAGCCTGGTTTAAGAGAATTGTTGACTTATTATTCTAACTAATTCTTAATTAAACATACTGGTCTATGTAATACATAAATACATCTTAATAATGTAGATATAACATACCAATAGCTTCAGAGAGTGATGGTTTTAAAAGGCAAAAATACCTTTTCCCCACACGGGGAAACTTTTACATGTCTGCTCCCTTTGTTTGTCTGAACTAAAATGGCTACTTTAGTCTTTGTTTTCAACCTCGCTGGTCTTGGCCAGGTACGCGAGCCAAAATAAAGACAACTAAATTAAGCTGTGCCACGTTCAGTCTATCACTGTTTTATGTTCTCCTACATTGAGTAAGTTACTTAAATAGTAATGGTTAGGTATTGTTTATTTTTAAGGGAGTCAATGCTAGGAAAGGGTGATGACGTTTTATTATATCACACCCACATGGCGTAATAGAGACACAACAATACAGCTGAACCACGACCCTGGTGATCGTGTCAGATGACGACCCATCACCGTCAGTGATGTTTGACATGGCACATGATGATAATATCCGACAGAAGCTGCCTTTATGAGATGCGCACATGAGTCGCTGTGACAGAAGTACCTTGAAGAGATGGGCACAGGAGTGAGTCACTATTGACATAAGTACCTTGAAGAGATGGGCAAGGAGTGAGTCACTGTGGGCAGAAGTATCTTGAAGAGATGGTCACAGGAGTGAGTCACTGTGGACAGAAGTACCTTGAAGAGATGGGCACAGGAGTGAGTCACTGTGGACAGAAGTGCCTTGAAGAGATGGGCACAGGAGTGAGTCACTGTGGACAGAAGTACCTTGAAGAGATGGGCTCAGGAATCGCTGTGGACAGGAGTGCCTTCAAGAGATGAGCACATGAATCGCTGTGGACAGGAGATATGCGCACAGGAGTCACTGGGCAGAGAAGTGCATTGAAGTGATGCGCACAGGAGTCTTTGTGGAAAGAAGTGCCTTCAAGAGATGGACATAAGAGTCGCTGTGGTCAGAAGTGGCATGTTGCAAAATGTAAAACATACCCACCAACAAAATATACAACTACCTGTTCATAATTGCTATCTCTATTTCAAAGTTTACTCGAAATTGCTGCTACGTGTGTCCAATAACTATGATTTATTATTCTGAGATCTCTCCAACCAACGTTGATATCTTGCATTATTTGTAACATTTCATCATCTTGACGTAATAAAGGCCTTGGTGTAATCTATCAAGCACAAATTTAAGTCCTTCTGTATCTCCACTAATCTCCCTTTTAGTGTTCGTAATGTATATTTTCCATTATTTGTACCTTTTCCTTCAGCAAATCCATACTGTTCTTCACCAATTTCCATCTTTATTTTCTGTTTTGTTCTTCCCATAATAATTCTGAGTAGACGCTTAGTGAAATGGAGTATGAAGTTGATTGTAGGAAAGTCTTCCCATTCAGTAGCTATATACATACATATTTCAGCATACCATTAAGTATATAACCACTGCTGTAAATATCACTCAACATTTTATTTAATTCTGCTACTCCAAATTCTCCGAGTGCTTCTAATTCTTCTAGCGAGATTCCAACTTGTCCGGTTGTTTTTCCTTTCTTCATATGTTTGATAGCGTCCGTGATTTCTTCATATGTTTTCTATTGCCCGTGATTTCTTCATATGTTTGATAGTATCCGTGATTTCTTCATATATGTGATAACGTCCGCGATTTTTTTGTATGTTTCATAGCGTCAGTGATTTCTCCATATCTTTGATAGCGTCTGTGATTTTTTTTTTCCTTATGTTTCATAGCGTCCATGATGTCTTCATATCTTTGATAGTATCCGTGATTTCTTCATATCTTTGATAGCGTATGTGATTTTTTTCATATGTTTCATTGCGTCCGTGATTTCTTCATATCTTTGATAGCGTCTGTGATTTCTTCATATCTTTGATAGTATCCGTGATTTCTTCATATCTTTGATAATGTCCGTGATTTCTTCTTATCTTTGATAGTGTCCATGATTTCTTCCTACGTTTGATAGTGTCCGTGATTTCTTCATATCTTTGATAGCCTCCGTGATTTCTTCATATCTTTGATAGCCTCTGTGATTTCTTCATAACTTTGATAGCGTTCGTGATTTCTTCATATCTTTGATAGTGTTCGTGATTTCTTCATAAGTTTGATAGCGTCAGTGATTTCTTTATATCTTTGATAGCGTTCGTCATTTCTTCATAAATTTGATAGCTTCTGTGATTTCTTTATATCTTTGATAGCGTTCGTGATTTCTTCATAAGTTTGATAGCGTCTGTGATTTCTTTATATCTTTGATCACATCTCATCTCATCTGATCATGTTCCTCTTGTACCTTGCGGTGTCGAGGTGAAGTATCAATAGCGGGAGAGTGCCTGCTTACGGGCTTCATGTATCGATATTTCCATTGACACTGTTATTCCCTGAGTCCATCGTTTACGTAGTCGGCCTCTTCCTCTGCTTCCATCTGGTCTGTTCATCATTGCTTGTTATGGTATATTGGTACCTTGGTAGTTAGTAGCCTACTTGCATGGCCAAACCATTTTACTTGCTGCCTTCTAATAAAATCTAGTGCAGCTATAACCCCCACTTTAGTCCTGATTTCTTCATTTCTGATCTTATTTCTTCTTGATACATTGAGTATTCTTCTCAGGAAACTCATTTCTGTTGATCGTGTTTTCCTTTTCTCTTTTTCTGTCATTGTCCAGGTTTGGCATTGGTAGCATAGAGTTGGTAGAAAGACTGTGTTGTAAAGTGCTTTCTTAGTAGTTATCGATACATATTTGTTCTTTAGTATTGGTGCCAGTTTGTCCAATTGGTTGGTTTATCTTATTGCATCTATTTTCGATCTCGTCTTCTGATTTGCCATTTGTTGATATTATACTTCCTAGGTGCTTGAAACTCTTTACTTGTTTCTAGGGATTTTCCTTTAGGTGAATCGTTGTTGCTTTTTCTTCTTTAGTTATAGTCATTACCTCTGTTTTACTTGTGCTAATTTTTATGTTATGTTCCCTACACATTTCGTTTAGACTATTCATGTGGTCTTGCAATTCAGCTTCTGATTTTGCCATTAGTGATTGGTCGTCCGCAAACAGGAGTTCCCTAATGGTGTAATTTGCAGATGATTGATCTTCTGTGTTCTCGTCATGCGGTATTCTTGCTGTCTCTGCTTGGCTGGTTTCTTTACATGTATTGTCTAAATATGTTATGAACAAAAGAGGGGACATGACACAGCCTTGCTGTACTCCGGATCTTATGGTGAAGGGTTCTGAGTATCCTCCACTTGCTCTCACTATGCTTCCACTGTTGTTGTATAAGCTTCTACATAGGTTTCTTAGATGTGTACTCACTCCATATTGATTAAGGATTTCCCACAGCTTGTTTCTATCTTCTCTGTCAAATATCTTTTCTTGGTCGACAAAGGCTAAGTAGACTGTTTCATTGAATTCGATTGATTTTCTATAAGCTGTTTAATAGCAAAAAATGGCATCTGTGCACGCACTGCGTTTCCTAAATCCAAATTGTGTTTCGCTTAGCTGGGGTTCTATAGTAGTTCGTAATCTTTTCTCAAGAAGTTTGCAAAATATTTTCCCAGTATCACTCAAAAGGGAAATGCTTCTGTGTTGTCTGCAGTCTCTATTGCTGCCTTTTTTTTCTTTCCAGTTTGGGATAATTATGGCGTTTCCCCAGTCTCGTAGTGTCTGTTGTTCTACCCAAACATGGTTGAATAGTAAATGTAGCCATGGTGTTCCTACTTCTCTTGCTGCTTTAATTAGTTCATTCGGTATATCGTCTTGTCCCGGTGATTTGTTCAATGGGGCTAATCTGACGGCTCGTATAATTTCTTCTTTCAGGATGTCTGATTCTAGTTCGTCGGTAGCATCTGTGTCGGTTTCTTTAATTCCTGTGACATCTGATGGGATGTTGAGAAGTTGTTCGAAATATTGTTTCCATCTTATTAGGATTTGTTTTTATGCACTTACTGGTTCTCCATTTTCAATGTTAATTACTTCAGTTAGGTCACAGAGTTCTCCTCTGGTTCTCATTGCACTTACATTTTTGTAGAAGTTTCTAGTTGCTTCTTTGTAGTTTTTATTTAGGGTTTCTCCATACTCCTCCCAGTCTTTTTGTTTTCTCTCTTTACTATTCTTTTCACATGTCTTCTCGCTATTCCATATTCTATGTAATCGCATTCCTGTTTGCTCTTCGACCACTTTTTAAATATTTCTTTTTTGTCTTTTAAAGCTTTCCTTACCTCTGCGTTCCACCAACTTGTTATTTTCTTTATCCGTGTTTTGCGTTTTTTCGTGATTCCACATGTTATTTTTGCAGTATTTAAAATGCTTGATTTGAACATCTCCTATTCTTCTTCCACTGTTTACCTTTCTATAGGTAATTTTACAAAGATTCCAGTTAGTTCTTTCTCATAATTTTCGCTCACTGCCTCGTCTTTGAGGGTTTTTTTAAGTTTACTGATTCGCATGGCATGTATTTTCCTGGTCGTTGCTTTCTTCTACTGATGGTTCTTATTGTGGCAACGACTGCTTTGTGGTCTGTGTTTATACTTAAGTTGGGCACTGCTCTCGCATCTAATATATTTCTCTTTCTGTTATTTCTTGTTAATATAAAATCAGTTTGGCTTATGGTATCTAGATCGTTCCATTTATACCAGGTGTATATTTGTGAGTCTTTGTGTTTATAGAATGTAAATATTGAGCACAACCCATTACTGGCAACGCTGATGTATTCTGGTGTGAACCTAAGGCCCATCCACGTCAATATGGAAGCATTATACTCGAGTTTCGCTCTCGTTTGAGCTCGTCAGTAGTGCATATCCCTGACCGGATCCGAAAACACGCCCCGGATCACTGGCGTGTGAAGCGGGTGTGTAACCACGCGGCACACACTGGACACGGCGGAATTATCATAACAGAATATTACAACGTCACCCATCGCAGGCTATAGCTCAATGTGTTTGTTTTATAAAGGTCGTGTTAGCTGCATAGCTTTATCAGTCTACTTTCGTTGTCATTTCTTTCATTATGTTGGTCTCCAAATGCTCCAAGATATTTTTCTATGTCCCCCCTGTTATGTCCTAGTCTTTCATTGAAGTATCCCATAACTATGATGCTGTCCTGCTTATCTATTTTATTTAGCACATCATCGATGCCTTCGTAGAATTCCTCGCATTCTTGTTCATTTTTGTTTGTAATACATGGTGTTTGATAGCGTTCGTTATTTCTTCATATGTTTGATAGCGTCCGTTATTTCTTCATATGTTTGATAGTGTCCGAGACTTCTTCTTTGAGGAAAAAATAGTAGTCCTATTGATATAGAGAAATCCACTATGCACATCTAGAGAAATCCATGTATACAGATCTAGAGAGATCCAGTATGTACATCTAGAGAGATCCATTATGTACATCTAGAGAGATCCATTATATACATCTAGAGAGATCCATTATGTACATCTAGAGAGATCCATTATGTACATCTAGAGAGATCCATTATGTACATCTAGAGAGATCCATTATGTACATCTAGAGAGATCCATTATGTACATCTAGAGAGATCCATTATGTACATCTAGAGAGGTACTGGCATGCGCATCTAGAGAGATACATTATGTACATCTAGAGAGATACATTATGTACATCTAGAGAGATACATTATGTACATCTAGAGAGATACATTATGTACATCTAGAGAGATCCATTATGTACATCTAGAGAGATACATTATGTACATCTAGAGAGATCCATTATGTACATCTAGAGAGATCCATTATGTACATCTAGAGAGCTCCATTATGTACATCTAGAGAGATACATTATGTACATCTAGAGAGGTCCATTATGTACATCTAGAGAGATACATTATGTACATCTAGAGAGCTCCATTGTGTACATCTAGAGAGATACTGGCATGCGCTTTTAGAGAGATCCATTATGTACATCTAGAGAGATCCATTATGTACATCTAGAGAGATACTGGCATGCGCATCTAGAGAGATCCATTATGTACATCTAGAGAGATCCATTATGTACATCTAGAGAGCTCCATTGTGTACATCTAGAGAGATACTGGCATGCGCTTTTAGAGAGATCTATTATGTACATATAAAGAGATCCATTGTGTACATCTAGAGAGATACTGGCATGCGCTTTTAGAGAGATCCATTATGTACATATAAAGAGATCCATTATGTACAGCTAAAGAGATCCATTATGTACATCTAGAGAGATCCATTATGTACATCTAGAGAGATCCATTATGTACATCTAGAGAGATCCATTATGTACGTCTAGAGAGATCCATTATGTACATCTAGAGAGATCCATTATGTACATCTAAAGAGATCCATTATGTACATCTAAAGAGATCCAGTATGTACATCTAGAGAGATCCATTATGTACATCTAGAGAGATCCATTATGTACATCTAAAGAGATCCATTATGTACATCTAGAGAGATCCATTATGTACATCTAGAGAGATCCAGTATGTACATCTAGAGAGATCCATTATGTACATCTAGAGAGATCCATTATGTACATCTAGACAGATCTAGCTGTGCACAGCCAGAAAGCGACCATGCAGGAAGGCACTGCTCTTGTGTGTGCACCAAGAATGACAATCGCTCACTTCTGGTCTGCCTCCCCTCTCCTCCCCTCTCCTCCCCTCTCCTTCCCTGACAGGCTGCTGTAGAACTAACTTTGTGTGTACATCCAGGCGAGTGTGCTTGAACTTTAAACTGTTTTCAAGAGTCGGCTTCCAACAGCATCCTTGCTACAATGCACACCTGTCCCGAGGCACTCACCCACAATCACAGGTAGGACCAACTTGAGCCTCGCGAAAGCTTTGCCGACTGCCCCGCACATTCCCTCACACATGACTATCCCCTACCCCTTTTTATTCCTCTCCCACTTGACCTCTCTCTCTCTTCTCTCTGTCTCTTCTCTCTCTCCTCTTTCTTCTCTCTCTCTCTTCTCTCTCTTCTCTCTCATCTCTCTCTGTCTTTTCTCTCTCTCTCTTTTCCCTCTCTCTCACACTTCTCTCTTCTCTCTCTCATTTCTTTCGCTGTCTTCTCTCTCTCTCTCTCTCTCTCTCTCTCTCTCTCTCTCTCTCTCTCTCTCTCTCTCTCTCTCTCTCTCTCTCGTGTTTCTACTTCAGACCCCGCCACGCACCCCCAACAGAAAACACATCTGGAAGGTGCTCACAAGTAGACACATATTTACCGTACACCTGTCGTGTTATTGTGTGAACTGGGCATCACGTGAACTGGGGGTCACGTGAACTAGGAATATGTGAACTGGCGATCACGTGGCGGCGACCAAACCAGATTGGTGCGCACCAGGGAAGAATATTCATCAGTTGGAGAGTACCAGACTAGTGGTATCAGGTCGAGTCTCAACAGTCTAGTGGTGTCAGGTCGAGTCTCCCCAGTCTAGTCGTATCAGGTCGAGTCTCCCCAGTCTAGTGGTGTCAGGTATGTCTCCCCTGTCTAGTGGTGTCAGGTCGAGTCTCCCCAGTCTAGTGGTGTCAGGTATGTCTCAACAGTCTAGTGGTGTCAGGTCGAGTCTCCCCAGTCTAGTCGTATCAGGTCGAGTCTCCACAGTCTAGTGGTGTCAGGTATGTCTCCCCTGTCTAGTGGTGTCAGGTCGAGTCTCCCCAGTTTAGTGGTGTCAGGTATGTCTCCTCAGTCTAGTGGTGTCAGGTCGAGTCTCCCCAGTCTAGTCGTATCAGGTCGAGTCTCCCCAGTCTAGTGGTTTCAGGTATGTCTCCCCAGTCTAGTGGTGTCAGGTATTTCTCCCCTGTCTAGTGGTGTCAGGTCGAGTCTCCCCAGTCTAGTGGTGCCAGGTATGTCTCCCCAGTCTAGTGGTGTCAGGTCGAGTCTCTCCAGTCTAGCGGTGTCAGGTATGTCTCCACAGTCTAGTGGTGGCAAGTCGAGTCTACCCAATATATTGGTGTCATGTATGTCTCCCCAGTCTAGTGGTGTCAGGTATGTCTCCCCAGTCTAGTTGTGTCAGGTATGTCTCCCCAGTCTATTGGTGTCAGGTATGTCTCCCCAGTTTAGTGGTGTCAGGTCGAGTCTCCCCAGTCTAGTGGTGTCAGGTCGAGTCTCCCCAGTCTAGTGGTGTCGGGTCGAGTCTCCCAGTCTAGTGGTATCAAGTATGTCTCCCCAGTCTAGTGGTGTCAGGTATGTCTCCCCATTCTAGTGGTGTCAGGTCGAATCTCCCCAGTCTAGTGGTGTCAGGTCGAGTCTCCCCAGTCTAGTGGTGTCGGGTCGAGTCTGCCCAGTCTAGTGGTATGAGGTCGAGTCTCCCCAGCCCTGTACTGGGCCCCACTCTGGTGTATCGACGGGGTAGAGATGGACAGGCCATCGCCACATCGAATTTGGTTTGTCCATTCCGGTGCCCTTGACAACCCCTCAAATGTATCAGTTACACGGTACTCCTTAAATAATCATATGTAGGTCAGCATGTCTGAATGGATAAGAATGCGTGTTCTTAAACATCCGGTGTGCTGATGATGAGGTCAGGGGTTCAACCCCTACAATGAACAAGTGTGCGTGACCATCAGTAAATAGGACCATGGCCAATCTTAAATGTGTGCAGTGCCGCACCAATAATTTACAAACACTATTTGTACATTTGTAACAAAATAAAATGACCAGGAAAGAATTCTATTGAGGACAAACACTGAAGTCAGCACTTAGGCTAGGAGATTTGTGTGCATCATTTCACCCAAGGAGGAGAAGTCGAGACGAGATCTGACGTAACCGTTGACCAATCAAGAGGACAAGACCCAGCAGATAAGTGACCCTGTGTGCCCACACACCAAAATAGATATTCAAATTATATGCAAAGTCAGTTCAAGCCAAATTCCTAATGTCAATGATTAGTCATATTCTAGCTGGAATACACACCTGTGTGTTGCCGGGGCCCATAAGGGAAGCAAATAATAGCAACACTGTAGCCTACCATGCATGTCGTAAGAGGCGACTAAGGAGGCTTGATGGTTCCGTCGCCCTGCTACTTAGTGAGTGCGTGGCGCGACACTGTGAGCTGTGTGTTTCGTGTGAAATGCTTTTGAATCTGCCCGAGGGTTTTTGGAAAGTGACTGCATGTTTGGAGCGATGGCAGGTGGCTATGTCCCAGAGTTGACCGGTGTTTGCCTTATGCAGAAATGCGTGGCTGCTGGGCTTCTGGTTGACAGCCACTACCTTCGACGATGAACTGTATTTTCGTGGTGGACTTTAGTGTTGGCATTCCGGCGACAGCATTGTTGAACATCTGAAAACGGAATAGACAACATCTAAAGGTGTCTAGACTGTGTGGGTGAACATCTAGGAAACATCCGGATGTGAAAATGGCTGCCGATTCCTCAGAGATTAACTGGGTGTTTCGTGGGGGACTATTGTGTTGACATTCTGGTAGCGGCATTATGCACAGTGTATCTGTGCGGGCTGTTGTTTGTCTAGACTCCTGTCTGTTCCACTTTTCACATTGGGCAGTAGGGAGAGGTATGTGTGATATTCACTGGCACAGGAACGGAGCATAATGGGGATGACCCGTTGCTGTGAAGTTGGAACCGCAACTAACTAACTAACTAGCTGGAACTTAAGAACAACAGGACAATAACTATTAAGATCCATGTAGAAGTGTAGGAGAACAGGGGAAAATTGTGAAACCGATTTTTTGTGTCAGGGCTGTATCCCGTGGATCATCCGTCGTGAGTTTACTTAATAAAATTAGTTTTTTGATTTTCAGTTTACAATCAACCTTAGTTTGCTATCATAATAATTAATATTAATATACTCAGTTTGCCGGTTTCCCTGGCTTAGGAGTTAGCGACTTTCTCCATAATCCCGTTTATCCGCGTGAGCAAACGCAGCTGCGCAAGAATCGGTAGCGTTTCTCGTCGTGACCATTACTTACGGGATAAGTGAGCCGGCCGCTCAGAAAACAATGGCAAACTACTGTGCGTAATCTTGCCAAGAAATCAACAACAGCGGTAAAATGCTAGTGTTGACAGCGATGTCCTGTAATAGGATATGAAAATAAAATTCTCAGCTTAATAGACGAAGCGAAAGGTTTGTGACCTTTATGTTAATCTGTCTATCTTCTTGTTTGTGAGATTTGAGGGCTCAATTATTCTCCAGGCAGAGTAGCAGGAATCCTTTGGCATACTGTCTTGATCTTAAGTACGGTTGGTCGCCATCCTTTTCCCGCCTGGCAGTTTAAGAAGTCTTGACCAATTCTCGGACCTCTTGAAATCATAAGTCTAGAATTGCGAGCCATTTGGTCTCTTCTTCTGCGGTGATAAGATGTTCGGTTCTCGGGAATTATATTTGCATCTACTTTGATATATTTACTATCCTAACAGCATACGCCGCGCTACAATCAGCCTGAGGAAGGACTTATGGCGTTGGAATAAAGATCATCTGTTGTTAGCGAAACAAATTACACAACGCCATTGACTTGCAGCAACATTCTACCTTACGCTGGTACATTCCACTAGCATAGTGCACTAGAACATTTCGCTAGAACATTCCACAAGCCACCTGCAGACAAGAGCCAGCCAGCCAGCTTAATACCTAGGACTGAAGTCGACGAAAACACGTTTCACTTAATTTGAGTCAGGCCTGGTTTGAAAACCGACAAGCAACAATCATGTGTTTGAGATTGCTCGAGCTGGTTTGTGTTCGCTGTGGGTTTAAACAAGCTGTTTCAGCCGGGCAGACATTAGCTTCAGCCGCAGCTGGCAATAACGATGCGACCGTACAGCGATTCCAGAAGCAGAATTACCAGCTCTAGAGAATTATTACCACTCATCCACGGGTTGCTTTTATTAGATGTCTCTTGCAGACTGGTTAAGTCTGTCTCTGTTATCCTGAGATTTAGATGTCTCGTGCAGATTGGTTAAGTTTGTCTCTTTTACCCTGGGATGTAGATGTCTCGTGCAGTCTTAAGTCTGTCTCTTCTACCCTGGGATGTAGATGTCTCATGCAGATTGGTTAAGTCTGTCTCTTCTACCCTGGGATGTAGATGTCTCGTGCAGTCTTAAGTCTGTCTCTTCTACCCTGGGATGTAGATGTCTCATGCAGATTGGTTAAGTCTGTCTCTTCTACCCTGGGATGTAGATGTCTCGTGCAGTCTTAAGTCTGTCTCTTCTACCCTGGGATGTAGATGTCTCATGCAGATTGGTTAAGTCTGTCTCTTCTACCCTGGGATGTAGATGTCTCGTGCAGGTTGGTTAAGTCTGTCTCTTCTGCCCTGGAATGTAGATGTCTCGTGCAGATTGATTAAGTCTGTCTCTTATACCCTGGGATGTAGATGTCTCGTGCAGGTTGGTTAAGTCTGTCTCTCCTGCCCTGGGATGTAGATATTTCGTGCAGATTGATTAGGTCTGTCTCTTCTACAATGGCATGTAGATGTCTCGTGCAGTCTTAAGTCTGTCTCTCCTACCCTGGGATGTAGATGTCTCGTGCAGTCTTAAGTCTGTCTCTCCTACCCTGGGATGTAGATGTCTCGTGCAGTCTTAAGTCTGTCTCTTCTACCATACAATGTAGATGTCTCGTGCAGTCTTAAGTCTGTCCCTTCTACAATGGGATATAGATGTCTCGTGCAATCTTAATTCTGTCTCTTCTACCCTGGGATTTAAATGTCTCGTGCAGTCTTACGTCTATCTCTTCTACCCTGGGATGTAGATTTCTCGTGCACGTTGGTTAAGTCTGCCTCTTCTACCCTGGGATGTAGATGTCTCGTGCACGTTGGTTAAGTCTGTCTCTCCTACCCTGGGATGTAAATGTCTCGTGAAGTCTTAAATCTATCTCTTCTACCCTGGGATGTAGATGTTTTGTGCACGTTGGATGAGTCTGTCTCTTCTACCCTGGGATGTAAATGTCTCGTGAAGTCTTAAATCTAACTCTTCTACAATGGGAAGTAGATGTGTTGTGAGAAGTACAGTCGCTGTTGACTCATGTGTGTGGGTGTTGTGAGAAGTACAGTTTATGTTGAGACCTGTGTGTGGTTGGTGTGAGAAGTACAGTTTATGTTGACTCCAGTGTGTGAGTGTTGTGAGAAGTACAGTTTATGTTGAGACCTGTGTGTGGGTGTTGTGAGAAGTACAGTTTATGTTGAGTCCCGTGTGTGGGTGGTGTGAGCGTACAGTTTATGTTGACTCCAGTGTGTGGGTGTTGCGAGAAGTACAGTTTATGTTGAGACCTGTGTATGGGTGTTGTGAGAAGTGCAGTTGTCTGTTGACTCATGTGTGTGGGTGTTGTGAGAAGTACAATTTATGTTGAGACCTGTGTATGGGTGTTGTGAGAAGTACAGTTGTCTGTTGACTCCTGTGTGTGGGTGTTGTGAGAAGTACAATTTATGTTGAGACCTGTGTATTGGTGTTGTGAGAAGTACAGTTTATGTTGAGACCTGTGTGTGGGTGTTGTGAGAAGTACAGTTTATGTTGAGACCTGTGTGTGGGTGTTGTGAGAAGTACAGTTGTCTGTTGACTCCTGTGTGTGTGTGTTGTGAGAAGTACAGTTTATGTTGAGACCTGTGTGTGGGTGTTGTGAGAAGTACAGTTTATGTTGAGGCCTGTGTGATGGTGTTGTGAGAAGTACAGTTCATGTTGAGACCTGTGTGTGGGTGTTGTGAGAAGTACAGTTTATGTTGAGACCTGTGGGAGACTGGTGTAGGTCTTAGAGCTCCTTCACCAGATCATCGAAAGATAACATTAGCAGACGTGTTGTGTTGCGGCCCTCACATTGTGCCCTCACAATGGTGCCCTCACAATGTGGGCATAATTATGGATCCACCACACGGCTCACACACTTCCGCTCCGAGGACAGAACGAGGGCAGGCAGAAACACAGAGTTGATCACACATAAACCTCGGATGTGATTTTGACGGCAACCCTGGCAAAATATGAGCAGAAATTTGTGTTTGCCTCGGGAGATGATTCACATTGACACTGCTGTCCCCCTTTATCGGCGGGTGTTTGCGGGGTTGCATTATTAATGTTGTTCGTGTGAATGTATTTATTTATCACTACAGCGCGCGCTGGCATACAATCCGTTCTGGCACGAGCATCACAACAAACTCGCGGCAGTGAGAAGCCGCAGTGATTACTTTAGCGTCTCTTTCTTAGTGTAGCGAGTGTGGTTTTCTCATTGTTTCCCACTTCCACAGTTGTGTAGACTTCATTGTTCCTGGGCTAATTCCTCGCATCTGATATGTCGATCTTGTCTAAGTTGTGTCGTGTTGAGCCGGCAGTTGTAACCAATACTGTAGCCACTTACACAAGGTGTGGTCGTGTGGCTGGCTGTGTGTATGATTAATTATTGCTCCATTCCATCCTCAAGTGATGGCATTCAGTTAACCCATAATGGTTAGTTGACACCGGCTGTGGGTTTCAGCTTTGTTGGTGTGATATTTGTGACTCTCGTGTTTTATATGTCCCAACTGCCTCATGTCCCTCCCAACTGCCTCATGTCCCTCCCAACTGCCTCATGTCCCTCCCAACTGCCTCATGTCCCAACTGCCTCATGTCCCTCCCAACTGCCTCATGTCCCTCCCAACTGTCTCATGTCCCTCCCAACTGCCTCATGTCCCAACTGCCTCATGTCCCGACTGCCTGATGTCCCGACTGTCTCATGTCCCACCCCTCCCCCGACTGCCTCATGTCTCGAATGTCTCATGTCCCGACTGCCTCATGTCCCAACTGCCTCATGTCCCAACTGTCTCATGTCCATCCCGACTGCCCCATGTCCCAACTGTCTCACGCCCAGAATGTCTCATGTCCCAACTGCCTCATGTCCAGACTATCTCATGTCCAGACTATCTCATGTCCCGCCTGTCTCATGTCCCGACTGTCTCTTGTCCCAACTGTCTCATGTCCCGACTGTCTCATGTCCAGACTGTCTCATGTCCCGACCGTCTCATGTCTCAACTGTCTCATGTCCCGACTATCTCATGTCCCGACCGTCTCTGTTCAGCACGAGTGTGACTCTGTGAGAGAATTAAGTTAAATTTGTCATCTCGCGACATGTCTGGCTGATCGTCATCCAGCAATTATCGAATGTTTTGCTTAGTGAATATTTTACCTCAAATGACTAAATAAATCATCGATCGGCGTGTCCGTAAAATTAATGCTTGATGACACGAATGAATGCATTATTGGTTGAGGTAAATCTTGGTTTAAATGAATGCATTATTAGTTGAGGTAAATCTAAGTTAAATGAAAAATATTATACTGTCATGATTGATTGCTGTACTTTCAGGCTGAGAGACGAGCGGAGACGGCCAGCAGAAGACTACTGCCGTCATGTTTGTGTGGTCAGTACCTGGCTGACCCTAGGATACACATCCCCCCACATCTCTCACACATAGACTGAAGGTAAGACGTCACTGCAGTCACTGTCCTCTGTCCATGACAGTTATGTCAACACAAATCTGTCTATGAATTATATATCTGACTGCACACAATCTTCTACACAATGTTCCCCCAATCTTACACACACAATGCTCCACCAATCTTACACACACACAATGCTCCACCAACCTTACACACACAATGCTCCACCAATCTTACACACACACATTGCTCCACCAATCTTACACACACAATGCTCCACCAATCGTAAACACACACAATGCTCCACCAATCGTAAACACACACAATGGTCCACCAATCGTAAACACACACAATGGTCCACCAATCGTAAACACACACAATGGTCCACCAATCGTAAACACACACAATGGTCCACCAATCGTAAACATAAACAATGCTCCACCCATCGTAAACACACACAACGGTCCACCAATCGTAAACATAAACAATGCTCCACCCATCGTAAACACACACAACGGTCCACCCATCGTAAACATAAACAATGCTCCACCCATCGTAAACACACACAACGGTCCACCAATCGTAAACATAAACAATGCTCCACCCATCGTAAACACACACAACGGTCCACCCATCGTAAACATAAACAATGCTCCACCCATCGTAAACACACACAACGGTCCACCCATCGTAAACACACGCAATGGTCTATGCTCCACCAATCTTACACACAGTGCTCCACCAATCGTAAATACACGCAATGGTCTATGCTCCACCAATCTTACACACACAGTGCTCCACCAATCGTAAACACACACAATGCTCCACCAATCGTAAACACACACAATGCTCCGCCCATCGTAAACACACACAATGCTCCACCAATCGTAAACACACACAATGGTCCACCAATCGTAAACACACACAATGGTCCACCAATCGTAAACACACAATGCTCCACAAATCGTAAACACACACAATGCTCCACCAATCGTAAACACACAATTGTCTACCAATCGTAATCACACAGTATTGTACAAAACTCCCTCCTGGCGTCTCTCTAACACGTGACCCCTGAGTTGCATCAATTGCTACCTGTCCGACCAGGTAACGCACACACGCACACACGCATGCGCGCACGTACATGCAGGGGAGGGGCGAGGTGTTTGTTGATGGGTCAGGAGAACAATTAGACCAGGCATCTCTGAGATGTGCTCTTCTGGTTTGGGTCTGCCATTTGTCTTATCTGGGTTTTAACCTCTTCCATTTTCACTGTACACTTTCTGCGTTCTCTTACACGGATGCGGGTGTTTCTGTGCGCTCTATCAGTGTATGAGTGTTTGCGTGAGTATGTACTTGTGTATGTGAGTGTGTGTGAATGTGTGTTTCAGTTTGTTTGCGTGTGTGATTGTGTGTTTGAGTCATTTATGCGTTTTTTGTGAATGTGCGGTGTGAGTCCGTGTTTGTATTCACGTACAAGTTTGTCAGCGTGAGTGGATGAGTGAGAGTGGATGAGTGAGAGTGTTTTTGTTTGAGTGCGTTGTGTATGTTTGTTTATATCATAGACTATTTATGTTTGTGGGTGAATGCGTGGTGTTACTGTGTGTTAGTATGTCTGCATGTGTTCATGGTTATATGTGTGTGTGTGTATATATGTGTGTTTGGTTGTGTGTTTATATGAAGAGTATTGATATATTTTGAAACGTTGTGAAAGTTTGGAGAGAACAATAATGGAGGGGTATATACCTGGGAAGAGAGGAAGAGGAAGGCCAAAGAGAAGATGGGTGCAGGATGTGGCGGATGATCTCCAGATGGGTGTATCCGACGCGGGACAACTTGCTTGTGATCGAGAAGTTTTCCGGAAGATTGTTATGGGAGCGTTGTTCTGCAAAGGACATGCTACTGAATGAATGAATGAATGAATGAATGAATGAATGAATGAATATTTATATGTGTTTATGTTTGAATGTGTGTATGTTTTTAAGTGTATATGTTTGTGTGTGTATGTTTGCATATGTCTATGTTTGTATGTGTGCATGTTTGTGTGTGTGTATATTTGCATGTTTGTATGTTTATATTGTATATGTGTGAACGTTTGTATGTATGGAGAAAATATCTACCAGAACTATATCTGCAAATGCCCGTGGAGATTGAGAGTAAGGTCGTTTATCTCTTTCTCTTTCTTTCTCTCTACTCTCTCTCTCTCTCTCTCTCTCTCTCTCTCTCTCGCTCTCTCTCTCTCTCTTTCTTTCTCTCATCTCTCTATTTCTCTTTCTCTCTCTCTCTGCCTCTAGCTCTCCCTCTCTCATTTCCTTTATCTCCATTTGTTTCTCTATATCGCATATTCTCTCTCTTTTTCTCTCGTTATCTGTCTATCTATCTATCTCTCTCTCTCTCTTTCTTTCTCTCTCTCTCTCTCTCTTTATCTTTATCTGTCTCTTTCTCTCTCTTTTTCTCTTTCTTTCTTTTTCTATCTCTCTCTTTTTCTCTTTCTTTCTTTTTCTATCTCTCTCTTTCTCTCTTTCTCTCTCTTTCCCTCTCTTTCTCTCTATTCCTTTAAGTCTTTCTCTCTATTCCTCTATCTCTTTCTCTCTTTCTCTCTTTCCCTCTATTCCTCTATCTCTTTCTCTCTTTCTCTCTTTCTTTTTCTTTCCATATTTGTCTCTCTCTTTCTATCTCCCCCTTTTTCTCCCTCTTACTCTATCTCTCACCCCCCCCCCCCCCGCCTCTCTCTCTCTCTTACTCTCTCTTTCTCTCCCTTCTCTCTCTATCTCTCTCTCTATCTCTCTCACCCTTTCTCTGTCCTTCTCTCTTTCCCTTTCTCTTTCCATAACATTATATCCCTCTCATTCCCCTTTCTCTCTCTGCCTCATTCTCTCTCTCTCTCTCTCTCATACTCTCTCTCTGTATTTGTGTGTATGTCAGTAAATGACACGGTATGGTGTTACACCCTGCCATACATTTATGTTACCACAATCCTGTCATGTGTTTATGTTACCACAATCCTGTCATGTATTTATGTTACCACAATCATGTCATGTATTTATGTTACCACAATCCTGTCATGTATTTATGTTACCACAATCATGTCATGTATTTATGTTACCACAATCATGTCATGTATTTATGTTACGACAATCCTGTCATGTATTTATGTTACCACAATCTTGTCATGTATTTATGTTACCACAATCCTGTCATGTATTTATGTTACCACAATCCTGTCATGTATTTATGTTACCACAATCCTGTCATGTATTTATGTTACCACAATCCTGTCATGTATTTATGTTACCACAATCCTGTCATGTATTTATGTTACCACAATCTTGTCATGTATTTATGTTACCACAATCTTGTCATGTATTTATGTTACCACAATCCTGTCATGTATTTATGTCACCACAATCCTGTCATGTATTTATATTATCACAATCTTGTCATGTGGTTATGTTACCACAATCCTGTCATGTATTTATATTATCACAATCTTGTCATGTATTTATGTTACCACAATCCTGTCATGTATTTATGTCACCACAATCATGTCATGTATTTATGTTACAACAATCATGTCATGTATTTATGTTACCACAATCTTGTCATGTATTTATGTTACCACAATCCTGTCATGTATTTATGTTACCACAATCATGTCATGTATTTATGTTACCACAATCCTGTCATGTATTTATGTCACCACAATCCTGTCATGTATTTATATTATCACAATCTTGTCATGTGGTTATGTTACCACAATCCTGTCATGTATTTATATTATCACAATCTTGTCATGTGGTTATGTTACCACAATCCTGTCATGTATTTATATTATCACAATCTTGTCATGTATTTATGTTACCACAATCCTGTCATGTATTTATGTCACCACAATCATGTCATGTATTTATGTTACAACAATCATGTCATGTATTTATGTTACCACAATCTTGTCATGTATTTATGTTACCACAATCCTGTCATGTATTTATGTTACCACAATCATGTCATGTATTTATGTTACCACAATCCTGTCATGTATTTATGTCACCACAATCCTGTCATGTATTTATATTATCACAATCTTGTCATGTGGTTATGTTACCACAATCCTGTCATGTATTTATATTATCACAATCTTGTCATGTGTTTATGTTACCACAATCCTGTCATATATTTAAATTACCATAATCATGTCATATGTGTATGTTTAATCCCCTGTCATAGATTTATGTTACCACACTCCTGTCATGTGTTTATGTTACCACAAACATGTCATACATTTATGTTACCCCACTCCTGTCACATGTTTATATTACAACGATCCTGTCATATGCTGATGTTACCACTATGGTTTTGTTGCCACAATCCTTTCAGGTCATGTTCTGTGTTGAGACAAGTTCATGTTGTATGTTGAGACAATGTCATGTTCTGTGTTGAGACAATGGCATTTTCTGTGTTGAGAAAAGGTCATGCTCTGTGTTGAGACAGGGTCATGTACTGTGTTGAGAAAAGGTCATATTCTTCAAGATAAACTAGTTCAGTAGGTCAGACAAAACAGATCCGAGAAGAACTGGGTCAGTGAATCGATCACCACCGGCCGCGAGCACAGACTCTCCGGGCACTAACCGGATACAGGTCATCTGTCAGTGGGAGGATGCATGATGGCATGGCTTGACAGTCCTGTGTGGTGTTGTTGTCATGACATGTCAGTCCTGTGTGGTGTTGTCATGACTTGTCAGTCCTGTGTGGTGTTGTCATGACTTGTCAGTCTTGTGTGGTGTTGTCATGACTTGTCAGTCCTGTGTGGTGTTGTCCAGACTTGTCAGTCTTGTGTGGTGTTGTCATGACTTGTCAGTCCTGTGTGGTGTTGTCATGACATGTCAGTCCTGTGTGGTGTTGTCATGACTTGTCAGTCCTGTGTGGTGTTGTCATGACTTGTCAGTCTTGTGTGGTGTTGTCATGACTTGTCAGTCCTGTGTGGTGTTGTCATGACTTGTCAGTCTTGGGTGGTGTTGTCTTGACTTGTCAGTCCTGTGTGGTGTTGTCATGACATGCCAGTCCTGTGTGGTGTTGTCATGACATGTCAGTCCTGTGTGGTGTTGTCATGACATGTCAGTCCTGTGTGGTGTTGTCATGACATGCCAGTCCTGTGCAGACCAGCATCTGCTCGTGTTCAAATACGATATCCCATGTCCCATGCAACACACTCCCCCACACACATGTTAATGATTGTTCATGTGTCAAATAACACAATTCCCCACCCCCACCACAGATTTTAATATGTGACCATGTGTCAGACAACACAATCCCACACACGTGCTAATATGAGACCATGTGTCAGACAACACACTCCACCACACACGTGGTAATATGTGACCATGTGTCAGTCAACACAATCCCACACACGTGCTAATATATGACCATGTGTCAGTCAACACACTCCGCCACACACGTGGTAATATGTGACCATGTGTCAGACAACACAATCCCACACACGTGCTAATATATGACCATGTGTCAGACAACACACTCCGCCACACACGTGATAATATGTGACCATGTATCAGACAACACAATCCCACACACGTGCTAATATATGACCATGTGTCAGACAACACAATCCCACACACGTGCTAATATATGACCATGTGTCAGACAACACAATCCCACACACGTGCTAATATATGACCATGTGTCAGACAACACAATCCCACACACGTGATAATATGTGACCATGTTAGTTAGTTAGTTAGTCGACAGATCATCCTCGTTGCACATCGAACCATTCAGTCCATAAGTGCTCGGATCCCCTCCTCAGCAAATCCCGCAGCGTGTAGCGGCTAACGACGCCAGTTCTGTGTTGGTTTATCAATCTTCTTTGGCTTCCTGCGTAGTGTTCTTGTTTGGCCACCCCTCTTTTAATTTGCTGCTCTCGCAGTCTGGCCATTGTTGTTGATTCACAGTTATCACTTGGTTCTTGCAAAAGTCTCACTTCTCGTAGAGCATTCAGAATGTCAGCCTGGTCCATGGCGCGTCCGCCCTCCACAGTAGCCTCACCTGCGAGCTTGTCAGCCCGCTCATTTCCTTGTACTCCCGCATGACCTGGCACGAAGATGAAACTAATCTTTGCCAGCCGAGACCGCTCCAGAGGCAGCAACCATTCTCTTCGGATCGACCCCTCCTCTATCCTCTTGATCATGTTCATTGAGTCGCTAAGGAAACAAGCCCTAGTGAATGTCTGTGTCTCGAGCCATGTTATTGCTTTACTTACTGCCATGACTTCCATGGTCAGTGTCGTGGAATGCTGAGAGTTAATGATTCCCAGATAGACGACTTTATACACCGACTAACCAGGTAGGAGAAGGGTTAACAAACAAAACAGTAAGGATAACCAACAACGGTGTGACCGGAGTCAATGACCCCTAATGTTAACGGGTTGAAGTGATAACGTAGAAATTACAGCGGCACAGGTCAATGAGAGTGTAGGATGACGAGGTTAATTCACGGGTTAAAAACATCACGAAATGTCGGGTTGAGTGACCAGGCGCATGTGTTTATAGGTCAAGACACGGAAGTGCCCACTGATAGCACAGGAACCTTCGCGTGGACAAATAGGTTTGCGACAAAGGCAGACAGCACTATTGGACAGGATCGCGGTCAGGTGATAAAGACAGGATTCAAAAACCCAGATAATGTCAGGTGTGTGTGGAGAGAGAGTTGGGGCTGAGAAGGAGGAGGAGAGATGGGTTACTGAGGAAAATTTCCACAGCATATTGCGGTCTATATATGACTCAGAGGGAAGGAACAAAACAATGAGGGTTTTATAAAATAACGGAAAAGTTTCAGATCAGTAATTTTCCACTAACGGGGATAATGAAGTATTGACTTGAGGTGTCAAGCAAGGTCAAGGACTATGCGGCAAAAATGACCTATAAAGAGTAGCAACTTCTTTGTGGAAGTTAGTGTGATTCTTGATTTTCCATGAGACAAGGGAGTAGGGAAAGGGTGGTGCGGCGTTCGGAAGAACGTTTGTGTATCTATTGTGCATTAGTACCCCCAATTCAGACAAAGATAATTATAAGGTATTAATATATTAGAGTATAGTTTTAGCATAGGAATATAGATGTGTGTGAATAGCCTTTACCATTGCTTTCTATTAGTGGATAGTTTAGACTTTGGTGAATTCATATGTCTTATGCGGGTGTTTACTTCGGAAGCCTTCTCATTATGGCTGGAGAAGGACACTTGCATAGGTAGTAGTAAGGGGCGGACGCTTATCACGGGATCTGTTATACTTCTCCACAGGTTCCAATCTCCTAGTGAAAGCAGAGAAGAGATGAAGAGTACTACACTTGAACAAATAAAGTACTTACTTAGAACCAAAAAGAACATAGACATGTTTTAAGATGAAGAAGGGAGAAAGTAAAGTCAAATACAGAACACTGTATGCTCAAACGAATATACCACTAAAACACTTAAAAGGAAAAGATGTTAACCTGTGGCAAGCAGGGATACTTACAACTACATACGTCTTGTATGCATAGGGAAGAAAGAAGAGACAAGTAAAAACATTGCTAGTAATAAAAGACAATAGGAAGAACTGTGACAATGTGGTGTTTTTTCGATGTTGGATACTTACCGTCATGAAACAGATTCGGGCGCAGTCATAAACTTACGGGACTTTTATTACGGTACTGTGAATCAGTGGTGAACAGTTTTGTTTCATTCAATAACGGATTTACCATCAGATTCAAGCATACGGATCATCCAGGGTGAGCTCTGTCCTGTTTGATGTGCTGTCCTGTGATCTTGAAGAATGAATGGGCGAGAAGCAACACAGCTGATAGACATTCAGAGTTCTTTCTAGCACCAACAATAGAATACACTATCAACTACGCTTACAAAATCCATATATACTCCAGACATAGTTTTTATTAATAAATCTTTTGTTTATCGTTGAAAGGAACTGTTGTCGGAGTATGTGTTGAGGGAATAACAGAGAGAGTGAAAGAAATAGATATATGGAAAGGAAGACAGAAGGGAGGAGTGTAGACCAAAGTCAGTCAATAATCCCAACAGATAATAAGTTTGAAGATGTGCTTGTTGATTCCTACTTCCTCTCGGGAAAATAACAGGACATAATTGGTGGAGCAGCAGGGTACATACATAATACCCATATGACCTGAAGGCATAACATGGCATATGCATAGCGGGGTACATACATAATACCCATATGAACAGGGCACAGGCATAGCGGAGTACCTGCATGTTGGGACATATTGATTGGAATAAATATAAGTATATATTGATGACTTTTAATGGAAGGACGTCCATTGGATATATGGTGCCATTACATTTATGGTAGAAACATTTCATTAATGCTGGTGACTTTACAGTGAGAAAGTTCCAGACAGAGTGAATGTGGATAGGTGGTAAGACACATTACATACCTAGTCACACGGTCACACGTCAACATAAGTCTTTATCCTATATCTCCTCTTGTGGATGAGAGAGTGGTTGTGATGTACTGTGTGGGGTTGTAGATTAATAATATTTAATAGACAAAGATAAATGATATAGGTTCTAGGTAGAATATAATTTTATAGTGAGTACTTCTTTAATGCCTTGAGGTGTCTTTACTCAACGTGCGGACTTACCTGCTTTAACTATGGCCACTCCCAAAATAACTACCGCCGAACTGAGGGCAAACGGAGAGGAAATTGGGTTGGCTGGTTCAGACTTAACTGATTACATACAGGAAAGAGAGCGAGAATTTCGTCAAGCAGAAAGGGAAGATCGTAAGGCCCAGTTGGAGGCAGAAGAAGCCACAAAGATCAGAGAACATGAATACCGCATGAAAGAGCTAGAACTCAAGACACAAACTAAGGGAGAAATAGATGGAGTGGAAGGAAGTTCTTCGTCACCTGGTGCAACCCACATGAGTGGACATGGTTACCATGCCATGAAGTTTCCCTTAGCTGTCTACGATCAGTCTAAGGAACGCTTTGACCAGTACGCATCTCGCTTTGAAGCAATGTCAGTCGCTATGGGGCTGGATAGGAGCAGATGGGCTCTTAAATTATCCCAGGGATTAATAGGTTCGGGATTTGAGGTGTACACACGCTTACCACCAGGACAGGAAAATAATTATCAGGAATTAAAAGCCGCTTTGATGAAGCATTTTGACATCACAGCACAAACGTATAGGAAGAAGTTTAGATCGTCTAGACGAGAGCCGGGAGAGCTATTCGCCGCCTACAGTTTAAGGCTTAAATCCTATCTCCAGAAATGGATGGACTTGGCAGAATTCAAGAGGGATTATGAGAGTCTCGAAGAGATGATGGTGGTCGACCAGATGCGAAAGCAAATGTCGAAACCTCTCAGAACCTTCTTGGGAGAACAAGGGGCGGAACGGATTGATGTTGTGAATAAGCTGGCGGAAAGGTTCGTGGAAGTACATGGTGAAACTGAGGAACTAAGTACACAAACCAAAGGTCAGGAGAAACCAGAGAAAAAGAAACCTAAAAACTGGGAAGGAGAAAAAGTGGAACCTTATATAAAGCACACAGAGGAGAGTTCAGAGAAGGTGAAGGTAGGGAACCAGAGCACCTCGAATTCTCAAGCGAAACGACAGTGGTCTGAGAGGTGGTGTTCATTCTGCAAGGTACCATCTCATAACACGAAGGACTGCAGATCGAAACCTAAAAGTTCTTACTTCGCAGCATGCAAAGTGATTCCTACATCGGTGATCACAGACAAGGCTGAGGTCGGCGAAGGAGAAAGGAACAAAAAGGACACACGGAAACCTAGGAAGGGAACAGAGTGCACACACTGCCAGTCGATAACACATAATACTGTGGACTGCAGATGCAAGGCAAACGACGCCAATTGCATAACCAACCTCGAGGAATTAAAAGAGGAAGGCAAGGAAACGGTCAAGGAGATGAAAGGCACTCAGGACCAAGAGAGACCACCTGTGGTTGAACTGATTGAAGTAAATGGCCAACAGGTTGCTTGTCTCTACGATACCGGTTTGGATGGGGAAGCGGCGGTGGACGCCAGCTTGGTAAGCCCAGACCAACTTACAGGGGAGACCATAGAAATACAGCCGGCAATGAGGAGTGCTGTTACCATGACGCTGCCAATCGCCAAGGTGGAGATTAAATCCAGGTACGTCACGGGCATTATTCCAGCTGCTGTATTATCTGACTCCTTATTTCCCATGATCATTGGCACGAAATATGTCTTTTTGGGGATGCCCAAACAGCCAACCCACAAGGGAATAGTAGTCAGTGGCTCTCAAGGGAAGGAAAAAGAGGCAGAGACACTATGCGACAACTCAGGGATAGGAGAATTGCATACTGCCCAGAGGAAGGATACTACGTTGCATCCTTGCTACAGGAAGCTGCAAAGAAGTGCTGAGCCACCAGAACGGGGACAGTACTTTCTGAAGAATCAACTACTCTATCGGAGAGCTGGGAGGGGAGATAACCTGCACGAGCAGTGGGTGGTTCCAGAGACCCACCGTCCTCACATTCTTCAGAGTGGACACATCATAGGCGAGAATCGACATATGGGTGTCAAAGAGACCTTGCAGCAAATTTCCGGCCATTATTGCTGGCCAGGAATGACCGGAGATGTACGCCGGTGGTTGAAGTCTTGTTCGGAGTGCCAGAAAGCACCACCCAACAAGCAAATTAAGAGGAAACTAGCTCTTAAAGTGGAAGACAAAGTGGAAGTGTGGAGTCCAGCAGAGACCAATATACTCCAAGTAGGATGGAAAGGACCTTATCCTGTGGAAAAGGTGGTGTCCAAGAACATCTACAAAATACGGATCGGGGAAGAGAAGAAAAATCTCCCTAGACATCTCATTAGGAAATATGAGGAGAGATCCGGGAGCAAAGCTTCGCACTTTATGGTGATGGCAGCCATTGGGACAAAGGTTACCAGTCCAGACGAAGACCAGAGATCGCCAGTACAACATAGGAGGGCCTATGGGACAGTACGTGATAGGTCAGATTTACCTAACGACAGGAGGAGGGAAATCCCAAGTCAGGGAAAGGACAAGAGAGAAAGTTTCACCGGTAACCAAGTTCAGAAGGGGTGGGTAACGTCGGGAAAAGCGAGAATTACCCAGGACTCCAACCGAAGATTGGCTGACCAGATACAATATCGCCCAAGATGGTCCTGGAAGCAAAAGTCCAGGAGATTTGGGAAAGACGACTCGGTCCATCGAGGACGAGGTGGAACATCCCCAAAGGCAAAGCCGGGGGAAACCAAGAGGACATGGAAACAGTGTTACAATCAGGATGGGACAATCCGTCTGTATTGTGAGCCGTCGCTGACGCAAGTCGAAAGTAGGTCGACCGGACGTACAGGAGCGAGGAGCCAACACTAGTTTCAGTCGTGAGTAGTATAGTAGGGTGTCAATTAGAGCGCCTACTGGATAATGAGGTGAGCTATGTGAGGATCCAATCATATCATCAACACGGGATGGTCATAGCTACTTCGCAGAAGCTCAACGCACGGTGGATGAGATGGACGTTGCTGCTGCAACAGGACTTCACAGTGGAATACATCCTTGGTAAGAAGAATGTAGGAGCAGATTTCTTATCCAGACATCCAGCTCCGGAGGAAGAAGACTAGGGTTGTGGATCATGGGAATCAAACCTACAGTGAGAAAGATTCGACGGGGTCTAATCTCTTAAGAGGGGGCCTATGTCGTGGAATGCTGAGAGTTAATGATTCCCAGATAGACGACTTTATACACCGACTAACCAGGTAGGAGAAGGGTTAACAAACAAAACAGTAAGGATAACCAACAACGGTGTGACCGGAGTCAATGACCCCTAATGTTAACGGGTTGAAGTGATAACGTAGAAATTACAGCGGCACAGGTCAATGAGAGTGTAGGATGACGAGGTTAATTCACGGGTTAAAAACATCACGAAATGTCGGGTTGAGTGACCAGGCGCATGTGTTTATAGGTCAAGACACGGAAGTGCCCACTGATAGCACAGGAACCTTCGCGTGGACAAATAGGTTTGCGACAAAGGCAGACAGCACTATTGGACAGGATCGCGGTCAGGTGATAAAGACAGGATTCAAAAACCCAGATAATGTCAGGTGTGTGTGGAGAGAGAGTTGGGGCTGAGAAGGAGGAGGAGAGATGGATTACTGAGGAAAATTTCCACAGCATATTGCGGTCTATATATGACTCAGAGGGAAGGAACAAAACAATGAGGGTTTTATAAAATAACGGAAAAGTTTCAGATCAGTAATTTTCCACTAACGGGGATAATGAAGTATTGACTTGAGGTGTCAAGCAAGGTCAAGGACTATGCGGCAAAAATGACCTATAAAGAGTAGCAACTTCTTTGTGGAAGTTAGTGTGATTCTTGATTTTCCATGAGACAAGGGAGTAGGGAAAGGGTGGTGCGGCGTTCGGAAGAACGTTTGTGTATCTATTGTGCATTAGTACCCCCAATTCAGACAAAGATAATTATAAGGTATTAATATATTAGAGTATAGTTTTAGCATAGGAATATAGATGTGTGTGAATAGCCTTTACCATTGCTTTCTATTAGTGGATAGTTTAGACTTTGGTGAATTCATATGTCTTATGCGGGTGTTTACTTCGGAAGCCTTCTCATTATGGCTGGAGAAGGACACTTGCATAGGTAGTAGTAAGGGGCGGACGCTTATCACGGGATCTGTTATACTTCTCCACAGGTTCCAATCTCCTAGTGAAAGCAGAGAAGAGATGAAGAGTACTACACTTGAACAAATAAAGTACTTACTTAGAACCAAAAAGAACATAGACATGTTTTAAGATGAAGAAGGGAGAAAGTAAAGTCAAATACAGAACACTGTATGCTCAAACGAATATACCACTAAAACACTTAAAAGGAAAAGATGTTAACCTGTGGCAAGCAGGGATACTTACAACTACATACGTCTTGTATGCATAGGGAAGAAAGAAGAGACAAGTAAAAACATTGCTAGTAATAAAAGACAATAGGAAGAACTGTGACAATGTGGTGTTTTTTCGATGTTGGATACTTACCGTCATGAAACAGATTCGGGCGCAGTCATAAACTTACGGGACTTTTATTACGGTACTGTGAATCAGTGGTGAACAGTTTTGTTTCATTCAATAACGGATTTACCATCAGATTCAAGCATACGGATCATCCAGGGTGAGCTCTGTCCTGTTTGATGTGCTGTCCTGTGATCTTGAAGAATGAATGGGCGAGAAGCAACACAGCTGATAGACATTCAGAGTTCTTTCTAGCACCAACAATAGAATACACTATCAACTACGCTTACAAAATCCATATATACTCCAGACATAGTTTTTATTAATAAATCTTTTGTTTATCGTTGAAAGGAACTGTTGTCGGAGTATGTGTTGAGGGAATAACAGAGAGAGTGAAAGAAATAGATATATGGAAAGGAAGACAGAAGGGAGGAGTGTAGACCAAAGTCAGTCAATAATCCCAACAGATAATAAGTTTGAAGATGTGCTTGTTGATTCCTACTTCCTCTCGGGAAAATAACAGGACATAATTGGTGGAGCAGCAGGGTACATACATAATACCCATATGACCTGAAGGCATAACATGGCATATGCATAGCGGGGTACATACATAATACCCATATGAACAGGGCACAGGCATAGCGGAGTACCTGCATGTTGGGACATATTGATTGGAATAAATATAAGTATATATTGATGACTTTTAATGGAAGGACGTCCATTGGATATATGGTGCCATTACATTTATGGTAGAAACATTTCATTAATGCTGGTGACTTTACAGTGAGAAAGTTCCAGACAGAGTGAATGTGGATAGGTGGTAAGACACATTACATACCTAGTCACACGGTCACACGTCAACATAAGTCTTTATCCTATATCTCCTCTTGTGGATGAGAGAGTGGTTGTGATGTACTGTGTGGGGTTGTAGATTAATAATATTTAATAGACAAAGATAAATGATATAGGTTCTAGGTAGAATATAATTTTATAGTGAGTACTTCTTTACTGCCTTGAGGTGTCTTTACTCAACGTGCGGACTTACCTGCTTTAACTATGACCACTCCCAAAATAACTACCGCCGAACTGAGGGCAAACGGAGAGGAAATTGGGTTGGCTGGTTCAGACTTAACTGATTACATACAGGAAAGAGAGCGAGAATTTCGTCAAGCAGAAAGGGAAGATCGTAAGGCCCAGTTGGAGGCAGAAGAAGCCACAAAGATCAGAGAACATGAATACCGCATGAAAGAGCTAGAACTCAAGACACAAACTAAGGGAGAAATAGATGGAGTGGAAGGAAGTTCTTCGTCACCTGGTGCAACCCACATGAGTGGACATGGTTACCATGCCATGAAGTTTCCCTTAGCTGTCTACGATCAGTCTAAGGAACGCTTTGACCAGTACGCATCTCGCTTTGAAGCAATGTCAGTCGCTATGGGGCTGGATAGGAGCAGATGGGCTCTTAAATTATCCCAGGGATTAATAGGTTCGGGATTTGAGGTGTACACACGCTTACCACCAGGACAGGAAAATAATTATCAGGAATTAAAAGCCGCTTTGATGAAGCATTTTGACATCACAGCACAAACGTATAGGAAGAAGTTTAGATCGTCTAGACGAGAGCCGGGAGAGCTATTCGCCGCCTACAGTTTAAGGCTTAAATCCTATCTCCAGAAATGGATGGACTTGGCAGAATTCAAGAGGGATTATGAGAGTCTCGAAGAGATGATGGTGGTCGACCAGATGCGAAAGCAAATGTCGAAACCTCTCAGAACCTTCTTGGGAGAACAAGGGGCGGAACGGATTGATGTTGTGAATAAGCTGGCGGAAAGGTTCGTGGAAGTACATGGTGAAACTGAGGAACTAAGTACACAAACCAAAGGTCAGGAGAAACCAGAGAAAAAGAAACCTAAAAACTGGGAAGGAGAAAAAGTGGAACCTTATATAAAGCACACAGAGGAGAGTTCAGAGAAGGTGAAGGAAGGAAACCAGAGCACCTCGAATTCTCAAGCGAAACGACAGTGGTCTGAGAGGTGGTGTTCATTCTGCAAGGTACCATCTCATAACACGAAGGACTGCAGATCGAAACCTAAAAGTTCTTACTTCGCAGCATGCAAAGTGATTCCTACATCGGTGATCACAGACAAGGCTGAGGTCGGCGAAGGAGAAAGGAACAAAAAGGACACACGGAAACCTAGGAAGGGAACAGAGTGCACACACTGCCAGTCGATAACACATAATACTGTGGACTGCAGATGCAAGGCAAACGACGCCAATTGCATAACCAACCTCGAGGAATTAAAAGAGGAAGGCAAGGAAACGGTCAAGGAGATGAAAGGCACTCAGGACCAAGAGAGACCACCTGTGGTTGAACTGATTGAAGTAAATGGCCAACAGGTTGCTTGTCTCTACGATACCGGTTTGGATGGGGAAGCGGTGGTGGACGCCAGCTTGGTAAGCCCAGACCAACTTACAGGGGAGACCATAGAAATACAGCCGGCAATGAGGAGTGCTGTTACCATGACGCTGCCAATCGCCAAGGTGGAGATTAAATCCAGGTACGTCACGGGCATTATTCCAGCTGCTGTATTATCTGACTCCTTATTTCCCATGATCATTGGCACGAAATATGTCTTTTTGGGGATGCCCAAACAGCCAACCCACAAGGGAATAGTAGTCAGTGGCTCTCAAGGGAAGGAAAAAGAGGCAGAGACACTATGCGACAACTCAGGGATAGGAGAATTGCATACTGCCCAGAGGAAGGATACTACGTTGCATCCTTGCTACAGGAAGCTGCAAAGAAGTGCTGAGCCACCAGAACGGGGACAGTACTTTCTGAAGAATCAACTACTCTATCGGAGAGCTGGGAGGGGAGATAACCTGCACGAGCAGTGGGTGGTTCCAGAGACCCACCGTCCTCACATTCTTCAGAGTGGACACATCATAGGCGAGAATCGACATATGGGTGTCAAAGAGACCTTGCAGCAAATTTCCGGCCATTATTGCTGGCCAGGAATGACCGGAGATGTACGCCGGTGGTTGAAGTCTTGTTCGGAGTGCCAGAAAGCACCACCCAACAAGCAAATTAAGAGGAAACTAGCTCTTAAAGTGGAAGACAAAGTGGAAGTGTGGAGTCCAGCAGAGACCAATATACTCCAAGTAGGATGGAAAGGACCTTATCCTGTGGAAAAGGTGGTGTCCAAGAACATCTACAAAATACGGATCGGGGAAGAGAAGAAAAATCTCCCTAGACATCTCATTAGGAAATATGAGGAGAGATCCGGGAGCAAAGCTTCGCACTTTATGGTGATGGCAGCCATTGGGACAAAGGTTACCAGTCCATACGAAGACCAGAGATTGCCAGTACAACATAGGAGGGCCTATGGGACAGTACGTGATAGGTCAGATTTACCTAACGACAGGAGGAGGGAAATCCCAAGTCAGGGAAAGGACAAGAGAGAAAGTTTCACCGGTAACCAAGTTCAGAAGGGGTGGGTAACGTCGGGAAAGCGAGAATTACCCAGGACTCCAACCGAAGATTGGCTGACCAGATACAATATCGCCCAAGATGGTCCTGGAAGCAAAAGTCCAGGAGATTTGGGAAAGACGACTCGGTCCATCGAGGACGAGGTGGAACATCCCCAAAGGCAAAGCCGGGGGAAACCAAGAGGACATGGAAACAGTGTTACAATCAGGATGGGACAATCCGTCTGTATTGTGAGCCGTCGCTGACGCAAGTCGAAAGTAGGTCGACCGGACGTACAGGAGCGAGGAGCCAACACTAGTTTCAGTCGTGAGTAGTATAGTAGGGTGTCAATTAGAGCGCCTACTGGATAATGAGGTGAGCCATGTGAGGATCCAATCATATCATCAACACGGGATGGTCATAGCTACTTCGCAGAAGCTCAACGCACGGTGGATGAGATGGACGTTGCTGCTGCAACAGGACTTCACAGTGGAATACATCCTTGGTAAGAAGAATGTAGGAGCAGATTTCTTATCCAGACATCCAGCTCCGGAGGAAGAAGACTAGGGTTGTGGATCATGGGAATCAAACCTACAGTGAGAAAGATTCGACGGGGTCTAATCTCTTAAGAGGGGGCCTATGTCGTGGAATGCTGAGAGTTAATGATTCCCAGATAGACGACTTTATACACCGACTAACCAGGTAGGAGAAGGGTTAACAAACAAAACAGTAAGGATAACCAACAACGGTGTGACCGGAGTCAATGACCCCTAATGTTAACGGGTTGAAGTGATAACGTAGAAATTACAGCGGCACAGGTCAATGAGAGTGTAGGATGACGAGGTTAATTCACGGGTTAAAAACATCACGAAATGTCGGGTTGAGTGACCAGGCGCATGTGTTTATAGGTCAAGACACGGAAGTGCCCACCGATAGCACAGGTAACCTTCGCGTGGACAAATAGGTTTGCGACAAAGGCAGACAGCACTATTGGACAGGATCGCGGTCAGGTGATAAAGACAGGATTCAAAAACCCAGATAATGTCAGGTGTGTGTGGAGAGAGAGTTGGGGCTGAGAAGGAGGAGGAGAGATGGGTTACTGAGGAAAATTTCCACAGCATATTGCGGTCTATATATGACTCAGAGGGAAGGAACAAAACAAAGAGGGTTTTATAAAATAACGGAAAAGTTTCAGATCAGTAATTTTCCACTAACGGGGATAATGAAGTATTGACTTGAGGTGTCAAGCAAGGTCAAGGACTATGCGGCAAAAATGACCTATAAAGAGTAGCAACTTCTTTGTGGAAGTTAGTGTGATTCTTGATTTTCCATGAGACAAGGGAGTAGGGAAAGGGTGGTGCGGCGTTCGGAAGAACGTTTGTGTATCTATTGTGCATTAGTACCCCCAATTCAGACAAAGATAATTATAAGGTATTAATATATTAGAGTATAGTTTTAGCATAGGAATATAGATGTGTGTGAATAGCCTTTACCATTGCTTTCTATTAGTGGATAGTTTAGACTTTGGTGAATTCATATGTCTTATGCGGGTGTTTACTTCGGAAGCCTTCTCATTATGGCTGGAGAAGGACACTTGCATAGGTAGTAGTAAGGGGCGGACGCTTATCACGGGATCTGTTATACTTCTCCACAGGTTCCAATCTCCTAGTGAAAGCAGAGAAGAGATGAAGAGTACTACACTTGAACAAATAAAGTACTTACTTAGAACCAAAAAGAACATAGACATGTTTTAAGATGAAGAAGGGAGAAAGTAAAGTCAAATACAGAACACTGTATGCTCAAACGAATATACCACTAAAACACTTAAAAGGAAAAGATGTTAACCTGTGGCAAGCAGGGATACTTACAACTACATACGTCTTGTATGCATAGGGAAGAAAGAAGAGACAAGTAAAAACATTGCTAGTAATAAAAGACAATAGGAAGAACTGTGACAATGTGGTGTTTTTTCGATGTTGGATACTTACCGTCATGAAACAGATTCGGGCGCAGTCATAAACTTACGGGACTTTTATTACGGTACAGTGAATCAGTGGTGAACAGTTTTGTTTCATTCAATAACGGATTTACCATCAGATTCAAGCATACGGATCATCCAGGGTGAGCTCTGTCCTGTTTGATGTGCTGTCCTGTGATCTTGAAGAATGAATGGGCGAGAAGCAACACAGCTGATAGACATTCAGAGTTCTTTCTAGCACCAACAATAGAATACACTATCAACTACGCTTACAACATCCATATATACTCCAGACATAGTTTTTATTAATAAATCTTTTGTTTATCGTTGAAAGGAACTATTGTCGGAGTATGTGTTGAGGGAATAACAGAGAGAGTGAAAGAAATAGATATATGGAAAGGAAGACAGAAGGGAGGAGTGTAGACCAAAGTCAGTCAATAATCCCAACAGATAATAAGTTTGAAGATGTGCTTGTTGATTCCTACTTCCTCTCGGGAAAATAACAGGACAGTCAGGCTACTTGTGGTTTCAGTCCTCCTTCACAATTCTCCCTCCGGCCCGAGCTGTAAAGGCCCATGAGCTTCTCACATGTCGGACGACCGACCCATCTGTGTAGATGACCGCGTCACTGTCTAGCGAATTCTCGAAAATCAACGCTTGTACTTCAGCCTCCACAGCAGCCGGATTTTCTTGTCTGCATTTTCTATCTAGTTGGATGCAAACTGAAAAGCATGTGCAGAAGTCTGTTGGCACTTGCACCCACTCCTCGCCAGGTTCTAAGTCCTCAAGTGAACACACCTGTTGAAGAATGTCTTCGGCCTGACCCATCCACGACCGTCCTCTTTTTAACCTGCTGCCCTTCACCTTCCTAATTTCACTATGCAGTGGATGCTGTGTGTTTGCGTTAATTCTGAGGTAGGCTCGTGCCCTGCAAACTTGCATTCTCTCTTCAATGGTTGGAAAATCAAGAAGGTAGCGCATCGCCCTGCATGCTGTATCTCTTGTCCATCCAAGAATAATGCGCATAGCTTCATTCTGTATCCTTTCCATCCTTTCTATCTGCTTATGGCTGAGAGTCAGGATTGCCATTGCATACTCCAAAACAGACATGACCAGCCCCTCGTACAGAAGACATAGATGGCGCTGCTCACAGTTTGATGCCGCCATCACCCGCATCGCTGCCAAGCCCCGCTTGGCCTTTGTTATCACCTGGTCTATGTGCACATTATAAGCAAGGCTTCGATCAAACCGTATCCCCAGGTAATTCATTGCCTGCGTTCTTTCCACCGTCTCTGAACACAGCATTACAGTTGGTGTTGGATTGTTGACAATATGATTATTCAACGAGAACCAAGTCACTGTTGCCTTTGTTGGGTTGACCATTGCCCCAGCTTCATCACACCAAGTACTTATGCGATTGAGTTCGGTTTGTAGTTCCACAGCAACCTCCTCTCTATCCTTACCCTGACGATACACTAAAACATCATCGGCATATGACAATGTCCTGCCAGGTCCAGTGATCTGCTCACTGGTGATTCTCACTGTGTAGGCGTTGAACAGTACCGGAGATAATGGTGATCCCTGTGGTAGGCCAGGAATATATTGTTGTTGGTTCCGAAGTCCAACTGCCACATCTAAAAACTACTTTCCGTTGGAAGAGGGCTGCAGCGATCCAACTAAGGAGGAATGGACTTACGTTTAGTTCAAGAAGCTGAAACATTAAAAAATCCAGTGGTACTCTGTTGTATGCGTCCTCAAGATCAATCGCTGCAGCAACAGTTTCAGTGCCTGAGTGGAAACCTTCATAGACATCATGGGCAAAGACTGCTGCATTGGTCCAGGTTTCTCTTTTTGGACGGTACCCACCCAGGGTAGGTGGGAAAACACCTTGCCTCTCTAGTTGGCTTGATATTTTCCTGGCAATTACCTTCTCCAGCAGCTTGCCTACTGTATTCTGCATGGTTATAATTCGATATCCCTGAATTTTTTTGTGGTCTTTGTCAGGCTTCGGCAGGGGAATCAGATAGCTATGTAACCATTCCTCCTTGATGCTAGCACTCCCTATACTGTTGTTGTACATGTCTGCTAGTTTCTCTAGCTCATTGTCGGTACACCTATTTATGTCGTCGTATCTTATGCCATCAGGACCTGGAGCACTGTTTTTTGATCGTCGAAGCACAGCCTTGATTTCTTTCACTGTCACTGTGTCTTCATCCGAAGTGTTCTGGGCCTTGCATCTGTCTGAGGTGACCTCCTTGGCCAGATTCCGGCCTCCCATGTCTGTCTGGTTGCTCTGCTCAAGGTAGCGTTCAAAGAGGGCTTTGCCCTTGTCCTCATCAGTCCTCTGCCAGATGAGGTCAGCACCTTGGAAGTCAGAAATGCTCTTATTCTTGACTACCCCACTCATGCTTTTATGTAGTCGCCAGAACAATTTCAGTGACTTGTCTGTGCTTACTCTTTGACACACCTCTGCCCATTTTTCGCTTTTAACCACCTTGACCAGTTTTTTGAAATAGCTTACTTTTGTGTGCATCTCTCTTTCTAAGTGCAAGCAGGGACTAGGATGACCAGCTCTGTTCTTCTTGGCATTTTGCCATCTCCTTACAGCACTACGCTTATCCACCCAAGCCTTCTCCACCTCGAAACTCCACCACGGTGGCTGCTCCCAGCTTTTTCTCCTGCCCTGAAACGTTCTGCGCTTGTCACGTCTTATTTTGCTCACCACATCTTGCCCTGTACTGTCATACTGGAACGTCTTTACCTTTAGCTTGTGCTGCCTGGTTCTGCCTTTCTCCACCAATATGCTGCAAGGGTGGTGGTCGCTGCCATGGTGTCCTAGGACACCCCATCTACACACTGTAGTGAGTGAAGGTGAAACTAGCGCCAGATCAATAGCACTGTCCTCATCGCCTGGACGGCTTGCTGTCCTGGTGACACAGCCACTGTTGATACAAACCAGGTCGATGGTTTCCAGTGCAGTCTCGAGCTCCTCCCCTTGTGTATTGGAGGAAGTGTTTCCCCATGATCTGCCTTTAGCGTTGAAGTCACCACAGAAAATAAATTTCTCTCGTGGCCTAATATGCCACTTAAGCACTGCCACTTCTGGGCGTCCACACTCGCATTGCGGGCATAAACATTAACCAACACGAATGGTATACTGGAATGAACTCTCAACGCCTGTATTTGTATATCGTCACTGTCCCAACTGGACATGTCTAGCTCTGACGCCACCATGCTGTCGCGAACGAGAATCGCCGTTCCCAGATGTCGTCTGTTGTAGAAACATTTGAAGCCGGCAATTCGGAGTAGCTGATCGCCCAGTCTCGTCTCCTGGAGTGCTACAAAGTCGTTCCTGTAAACTGGGGTTTCTAAAATAGAGCCCCGTTGTTTTACACTGGCACAGTTCCAATATAGAATACGGATGTTCCTGAGTCCTAGACGGTGACACTTGAGTCTAAAACGTCTCAAACCCCCGCGCTTACCTTGCTTCTTTGTCCCTGCGCGGCTACCACGCCGCTTCGTTATGTTGACTGTTGATCGCTCGGAAAGAAGACGTTCTTCCGCCATGTTGAAAAAACGTAAACACAGACTGCTGATAACCACACACGCTGCTGAAAATTCACTCAAGGATGGCTTCGCTTGATGCACGAACTCCGTAGCACCCGCGCAGATCTTGAGTAGAAACTCCTGGTTTTACATCCTGGCACACCAATTACACGCAAGATATGAATAAATCCATCCCTTACGCAAAAAAGTTAACGAACACAAAACAACACGACCGTCCGTCGCCATCTTGAAACCGGAAATCCGTGTCAGACAACACAATCCCACACACGTGCTAATATATGACCATGTGTCAGACAACACACTCCGCCACACACGTGATAATATGTGACCATATGTCAGACAACACAATCCCACACACGTGCTAATATATGACCATGTGTCAGACAACACAATCCCACACACGTGCTAATATATGACCATGTGTCAGACAACACACTCCGCCACACACGTGATAATATGTGACCATATGTCAGACAACACACTCCGCCACACACGTGATAATATGTGACCATGTGTCAGACAACACAATCCCACACACGTGCTAATATATGACCATGTGTCAGACAACACACTCCGCCACACACGTGGTAATATGTGACCATGTGTCAGACAACACAATCCCACACACGTGCTAATATATGACCATGTGTCAGACAACACAATCCCACACACGTGCTAATATATGACCATGTGTCAGACAACACAATCCCACACACGTGCTAATATATGACCATGTGTCAGACAACACACTCCGCCACACACGTGGTAATATGTGACCATGTGTCAGACAACACACTCCGCCACACACGTGCTAATATATGACCATGTATCAGACAACACAATCCCACACACGTGCTAATATATGACCATGTGTCAGTCAACACACTCCGCCACACACGTGGTAATATGTGACCATGTGTCAGACAACACACTCCGCCACACACGTGCTAATATATGACCATGTGTCAGACAACACAATCCCACACACGTGCTAATATATGACCATGTGTCAGTCAACACACTCCGCCACACACGTGGTAATATGTGACCATGTGTCAGACAACACAATCCCACACACGTGCTAATATATGACCATGTGTCAGACAACACAATCCCACACACGTGCTAATATATGACCATGTGTCAGACAACACAATACCACACACGTGGTAATATGTTACCATGTGTCAGACAACACAATCCCACACACGTGCTAATATATGACCATGTGGCAGTCAACACACTCAGCCACACACGTGCTAATATATGACCATGTGTCAGACAACACAATCCCACACACGTGCTAATATATGACCATGTGTCAGTCAACACACTCCGCCACACACGTGGTAATATGTGACCATGTGTCAGACAACACAATCCCACACACGTGCTAATATATGACCATGTGTCAGACAACACAATCCCACACACGTGCTAATATATGACCATGTGTCAGACAACACAATCCCACACACTTGCTAATATGTGACCATGTGTCAGACAACACAATCCCACACACTTGCTAATATATGACCATGTGTCAGACAACACAATCCCACACATGTGGTAATATGTGACCATGTGTCAGACAACACAATCCCACACACGTGCTAATATATGACCATGTGTCAGACAACACAATCCCACACATGTGGTAATATGTGACCATGTGTCAGACAACACAATCCCACACACGTGCTAATATATGACCATGTGTCAGACAACACAATCCCACACACGTGCTAATATATGACCATGTGTCAGACAACACAATCCCACACACGTGCTAATATATGACCATGTGTCAGACAACACAATCCCACACACGTGCTAATATATGACCATGTGTCAGACAACACACTCCGCCACACACGTGGTAATATGTGACCATGTGTCAGACAACACAACCCCACACACGTGCTAATATATGACCATGTGTCAGACAACACAATCCCACACACTTGCTAATATGTGACCATGTGTCAGACAACACAATCCCACACACGTGGTAATATATGACCATGTGTCAGACAACACAATCCCACACACGTGGTAATATGTGACCATGTCTCAGACAACACAATCCTACACACGTGGTAATATATGACCATGTGTCAGACAACACACTCCGCCACACACGTGGTAATATGTGACCATGTGTCAGACAACACAATCCCACACACGTGGTAATATGTGACAATGTGTCAGACAACACAAACCCACACACGTGGTAATATGTGACCATGTGTCAGACAACACAATCCTACACACGTGGTAATATATGACCATGTGTCAGACAACACACTCCGCCACACACGTGGTAATATGTGACCATGTGTCAGACAACACAATCCCACAAACGTGCTAATATATGACCATGTGTCAGACAACACACTCCGCCACACACGTGGTAATATGTGACCATATGTCAGACAACACAATCCCACACACGTGCTAATATATGACCATGTGTCAGACAACACACTCCGCCACACACGTGGTAATATGTGACCATGTGTCAGACAACACAATCCCACACACGTGGTAATATGTGACCATATGTCAGACAACACAATCCCACACACGTGGTAATATGTGACCATGTGTCAGACAACACACTCCGCCACACACGTGCTAATATATGACCATGTGTCAGACAACACACTCCGCCACACACGTGGTAATATGTGACCATGTGTCAGACAACACAATCCCACACACGTGGTAATATGTGACCATGTGTCAGACAACACAATCCCACACACGTGGTAATATGTGACCATGTCTCAGACAACACAAACCCACACACGTGGTAATATATGACCATGTGTCAGACAACACACTCCGCCACACACGTGGTAATATGTGACCATGTGTCAGACAACACAATCCCACACATGTGGTAATATGTGACCATGTGTCAGACAACACAATCCCACACACGTGCTAATATATGACCATGTGTCAGACAACACACTCCGCCATCCACGTGGTAATATGTGACCATGTGTCAGACAACACAATCCCACACACGTGCTAATATATGACCATGTGTCAGACAACACACTCCGCCACACACGTGGTAATATGTGACCATATGTCAGACAACACAATCCCACACACGTGGTAATATGTGACCATGTGTCAGACAACACACTCCGCCACACACGTGCTAATATATGACCATGTGTCAGACAACACACTCCGCCACACACGTGGTAATATGTGACCATGTGTCAGACAACACAATCCCACACACGTGGTAATATGTGACCATGTGTCAGACAACACAATCCCACACACGTGGTAATATGTGACCATGTCTCAGACAACACAAACCCACACACGTGGTAATATATGACCATGTGTCAGACAACACAATCCCACACACGTGGTAATATGTGACCATGTGTCAGACAACACACTCCGCCACACACGTGGTAATATGTGACCATGTGTCAGACAACACAATCCCACACACGTGGTAATATGTGACCATGTGTCAGACAACACAATCCCACACACGTGGTAATATATGACCATGTGTCAGACAACACAATCCCACACACGTGGTAATATATGACCATGTGTCAGACAACACAATCCCACACACGTGGTAATATGTGACCATGTGTCAGACAACACACTCCGCCACACACGTGGTAATATGTGACCATGTGTCAGACAACACACTCCGCCACACACGTGGTAATATGTGACCATGTGTCAGACAACACACTCCGCCACACACGTGCTAATATATGACCATGTGTCAGACAACACAATCCCACACACTTGCTAATATGTGACCATGTGTCACACAACACAATCCCACACACGTGCTAATATATGACCATGTGTCAGACAACACACTCCGCCACACACGTGGTAATATGTGACCATGTGTCAGACAACACACTCTGCCACACACGTGGTAATATATGACCATGTGTCAGACAACACAATCCCACACACGTGCTAATATATGACCATGTGTCAGACAACACACTCCGCCACACACGTGGTAATATTTGACCATGTGTCAGACAACACACTCCGCCACACACGTGGTAATATGTGACCATGTGTCAGACAACACACTCCGCCACACACGTGGTAATATGTGACCATGTGTCAGACAACACACTCCGCCACACACGTGCTAATATATGACCATGTGTCAGACAACACAATCCCACACACGTGCTAATATATGACGATGTGTCAGACAACACAATCCCTCACACTTGCTAATATATGACCATGTGTCAGACAACACACTCCGCCACACACGTGGTAATATATGACCATGTGTCAGACAACACAATCCCACACACGTGGTAATATGTGACCATGTGTCAGACAACACAATCCCTCACACTTGCTAATATATGACCATGTCTCAGACAACACAATCCCACACATGTGGTAATATGTGACCATGTCTCAGACAACACAATCCCACACATGTGGTAATATGTGACCATGTGTCAGACAACACACTCCGCCACACATGTGGTAATATGTGACCATGTCTCAGACAACACAATCCCACACATGTGGTAATATGTGACCATGTGTCAGACAACACAATCCCACACATGTGGTAATATGTGAACATGTCTCAGACAACACAATCCCACACACGTGGTAATATGTGACCATGTGTCAGACAACACAATCCCACACACGTGCTAATATATGACCATGTTTCAGACAACACAATCCCTCATACGTGCTAATATATGACCATGTGCCAGACAACACAATCCCACACACTTGCTAATATATGACCATGTGCCAGACAACACAATCCCACACACGTGCTAATATATGACCATGTGTCAGACAACACAATCCCACACACGTGCTAATATATGACCATGTGTCAGACAACACAATCCCACACACGTGCTAATATATGACCATGTTTCAGACAACACAATCCCACACACGTGCTAATATGTGACAATGTGTCAGACAACACAATCCCACACACGTGCTAATATATGACCATGTGTCAGACAACACAATCCCACACACGTGCTAATATATGACCATGTTTCAGACAACACAATCCCTCACACGTGCTAATATATGACCATGTGTCAGACAACACAATCCCACACACGTGCTAATATATGACCATGTGTCAGACAACACAATCCCACACACGTGCTAATATATGACCATGTGTCAGACAACACAATCCCACACACGTGCTAATATATGACCATGTTTCAGACAACACAATCCCTCACACGTGCTAATATATGACCATGTGTCAGACAACACAATCCCACACACGTGCTAATATATGACCATGTTTCAGACAACACAATCCCACACACGTGCTAATATATGACCATGTTTCAGACAACACAATCCCTCACACGTGCTAATATATGACCATGTGCCAGACAACACAATCCCACACACGTGCTAATATATGACCATGTGCCAGACAACACAATCCCACACACGTGCTAATATATGACCATGTGTCAGACAACACAATCCCACACACGTGCTAATATATGACCATGTGTCAGACAACACAATCCCACACACGTGCTAATATATGACCATGTGTCAGACAACACAATCCCACACACGTGCTAATATATGACCATGTGTCAGACAACACAATCCCACACACGTGCTAATATATGACCATGTGTCAGACAACACAATCCCACACACGTGCTAATATATGACCATGTGTCAGACAACACAATCCCACACACGTGCTAATATATGACCATGTGTCAGACAACACAATCCCACACACGTGCTAATATGTGACCATGTGTCAGACAACACAATCCCACACACGTGCTAATATATGACCATGTGTCAGACAACACAATCCCACACACGTGCTAATATATGACCATGTGTCAGACAACACAATCCCACACACGTGCTAATATATGACCATGTGTCAGACAACACAATCCCACACACGTGCTAATATATGACCATGTGTCAGACAACACAATCCCACACACGTGCTAATATATGACCATGTGTCAGACAACACAATCCCACACACTTGCTAATATATGACCATGTGTCAGACAACACAATCCCACACACGTGCTAATATATGACCATGTGTCAGACAACACAATCCCACACACGTGCTAATATGTGACCATGTGTCAGACAACACAATCCCACACACGTGCTAATATATGACCATGTGTCAGACAACACAATCCCACACACGTGCTAATATATGACCATGTGTCAGACAACACAATCCCACACACGTGCTAATATATGACCATGTGTCAGACAACACAATCCCACACACGTGCTAATATATGACCATGTGTCAGACAACACAATCCCACACACGTGCTAATATATGACCATGTGTCAGACAACACAATCCCACACACTTGCTAATATATGACCATGTGTCAGACAACACAATCCCACACACGTGCTAATATATGACCATGTGTCAGACAACACAATCCCACACACGTGCTAATATGTGACAATGTGTCAGACAACACAATCCCACACACGTGGTAATATGTGACCATGTGTCAGACAACACAATCCCACACACGTGGTAATATGTGACCATGTGTCAGACAACACACTCCGCCACACACGTGGTAATATGTGACCATGTGTCAGACAACACAATCCCTCATACGTTCTAATATGTGATCATGTGCCAGACAACACAATCCCTCATACGTTCTAATATGTGATCATGTGCCAGACAACACAATCCCTCATACGTTCTAATATGTGATCATGTGCCAGACAACACAATCCCTCATACGTTCTAATATGTGATCATGTGCCAGACAACACAATCCCTCATACGTTCTAATATGTGATCATGTGCCAGACAACACAATCCCTCATACGTTCTAATATGTGATCATGTGCCAGACAACACAATCCCACATACGTGCTAATATATGACCATGTGCCAGACAACACAATCCCACACACGTGGTAATATGTGACAATGTGTCAGACAACACAATCCCTCATACGTGCTAATATGTGATCATGTGCCAGACAACACAATCCGCCACACATCCCAATATATGACCATATCGGACAGCGAACGAGCGCATGATTGTGTTCCATGTTGTACCGTGATCAATCACTCTGCTTGTATAAATAGCCAGATGCGCGTGTAATTTTGTCATTCTGAGTGATTCAACCTGGGGTTGGAGCTACCCACAACACAGGATCAACTTGTCAGCGCAACCCCCGACTCTCTGATCTCTCTAAACCCCACAATTACGCGGGTAACATCTGGCAGACATCCTGCATGGTTCCAGAAACCAGAGTTAAACTGGCCGATCCTGCCGGCAATTTCTCCGAGTCTCCAGTCGCTTCAAAGACGCCCCCCCCCCCCCCCCGCGCCTCTTCTTTCCCTCCCTGAGCGTCCTGGTATCGGTACCAACATAACATATTTCTCCGTCTCTACAACATAACATATTTCTCTCAGTTCCCAGTCGCTACAACTTGGAAGGGCGCCCCCTCCCCACACCCCACCCGATCCACCTGTCTTTCTAGAGTGTCCTGATGTTGGTACTAGCATCAATCACTATAATTTTGTTTCTAGAACAATAACGTCGGCACTGAAAGAACTCTTCCATATATATTCACCTGCGCGAATCCCCAAAACATCGCGACTCAAAAAAAAAAATAAAAACCTAAAACATCATGACTCAAACAACTCCCCCAAACATTTTCATTTAACTACTCCCCAAAACATCAAGACTTAAACTCCCTCCCCCTACCTCCACCTCTTAAACATCATGTCTCAAACACCCCCTCCCTCCTCCCCCCTCCCCAAGACAAAAAAGGGAGGGAAAGTTGACTTAAACAACCCCACCCCCCACCCCCAACATCATGTCTCAAACAACCCCCCAAAACATTTCAAAGAACTGCCCTAAATATTGGCTCCCAAACAACTGCCCTAAATATTGGCTCCCAAACAACTGCCCTAAATATTGGCTCCCAAACACTTCCCAATCGTCTTGACTCAAACTCCCCCAAGACATCTTGACCTTACGTGGAACCCGCCACACAAACTTACGTGTTGGATGGATCTGTCTGCGTGGGAAGTGGGTTGTGTGTGTTTCATGTGGATTGTGTGTGTTTCAAGTGGGTTGTGTGGGTTTCAAGTGGGTTGTGATTATTTCAAGTGGGTTGTGTGTGTTTCAAGTGGGTTGTGTGTGTTTCAAGTGGGTTGTATGTGTTTCAAGTTGGTTGTGTGTGTTTCAAGTGGGTTGTGACTGTTTCACGTCGGTTGTGTTTGTTTCAAGCTGGTTGTGTTTGTTTCACGTGGGTTGTGTTTGTTTCAAGCTGGTTGTGATTGTTTCACGTGGGTTGTGTTTGTTTCAAGCTGGTTGTGATTGTTTCACGTGGGTTGTGGTGGTTTCAAGTGGGTTTTGTGTGTTTCAGATGGGTTGTGATTGTTTCACATGGGTGTGTGGGTTTCAAGTGGGTTTTTATTGTTTCAAGCTGGTTGCGTGTGTTTCAAGTGGGTTGTGATTGTTTCACGTGGGTTGTGTGGGTTTAAAGTGGGTTGTGTGTGTTTCAGGTTTGTTGTGTGTGTTTCAAGCTGATTGTGTGTGTATCAAGTGAGTTGTGTTTGTTTCAAGCTGATTGTGTGTTTATCAAGTGGGTTGTGATTGTTTAAAATAGATTGTGTGTGTGTGTTTCAAATAGGCTGTGATTGCTTCAGGTGGGTTGTGTGTGTTTCAAGTGGGTTGTGTGTGTTTCAAGTGGGTTGTGTGTGTTTCAAGTGGGTTGTGTGTGTTTCAAGTGGGTTGTGTGTGTTTCAAGTGGGTTGTGATTGTTTCACGTGGATTGTGTGGGTTTCAAGTGGGTTGTGTGTGCTTTAAGTGGGTTGTGATTGTTTCACGTGGGTTGTGTGGGTGTCAAGTGGGTTGTGTGTGTTTCAAGTGGGTTGTGATTGTTTCAAGCTGGTTGTGTGTGTGTTTCAAGTGGGTTGTGTGTGTTTCAAGCTGGTTGCGTGTGTTTCAAGTGTGTTGTTTCACGTGGATTGTGTGTTTTTCAAGTGGGTTGTGTGTGTTTCAAGTGGGTTGTGTGTGTTTCAAGCGGGTTGTGTGTGTTTCAAGCTGGTTGTGTGTGTTTCAAGTGGGTTGTGATTGTTTCACGTGAATTGTGTGTGTTTCAAGTGCGTTGTGTGTGTTTCAAGTGGATTGTGTGTGTTTCAAGTGGGTTGTGTGTGTTTCAAGCGGGTTGTGTGTGTTTCAAGCTGGTTGTGTGTGTTTCAAGTGGGTTGTGATTGTTTCACGTGAATTGTGTGTGTTTCAAGTGCGTTGTGTGTGTTTCAAGTGGGTTGTGTGTGTTTCAAGTGGGTTGTGTGTGTTTCAAGTGGGTTGTGATTGTTTCAAGTGGGTTGTGTGTGTTTCAAGTGGGTTTTAAGAACCATGCCTGGAAGTTTGGCCAAGAACTCACCTACGACCTGGCGCTAAACTTCAGCTTTCCAGACCTTCTCACGAGTTGTCCGGGCGCCTGGCCGACCCGAACCCATGTGGCCGATGACCTCTCAGACGGCGTACTCTGTAACACACACACTCACACCAGACGTGCTGGTTGATCAACCATACCAGTGTAGTGTGTAGTAGCCAGCACACGTGATTGAACACAGCAAGTGCTGAACAGTGTATTTCCTCGTCAGTTTACCGCTGCAACGAACACGAGAAAGCCATATTTAGTATAATGTAGCCACGCCAAGATTTGAGGAAGGGACACGTCACCAGTATAAAAGTATACGTATGCAAATGACTATCACCAGTTCACTAAGAAGGGATACGGCGCGAGGAAAGGAACTGATCATAAAGCTGTACTATAGAGTATATGACACTGTTATTTAATTGACCTGACAAATATTGTGTCAGCAATATCACCGCAGTCCTGTCTCCCAGGGACCTGACAAATATTGTGTCAGCAATATCCCTGCAGTCCTGTCTCCCAGGGACCTGACAAATATTTTGTCAGCAATATCACCGTAGTCCTGTCTCCCAGATACCTGCCATTGAATACCCTTATCTCTACATTCCCTCACAATCCTGTCCCCCACACACCTGACAAGTATTGTGTCAGCAATATCACCACAATACTGTCTCCCATACATCACTCATAAATACCCTTGTCTCTTTTCTCCCCACAGTTCTCCCACACATCAGACATTGAATACCCTTATCTCTACACTCCCCCACAGTCCTGTCTCCCACAATTCAGACATAAATACCCTTATCTTACACTCCCCCACAGTCCTGTCTCCCACAAATCAGACATAATACCTTGTTTCTGCACTCCCCACAATCTGCCTCCACACATCAGACATGAAACCCTTATCTCTACTCCCATATCCTGTCTCCCACACGTCAACATTGAATACCCTTATCTCTACACTTCCCATATTCCTGTCTCCCACACGTCAAACATTGAATACCCTTCTCTACACTTCCCATATTCCTGTCTCACACTCAACAGGATACCTTATCTCTACCTTCCCATCTGTCTCCCACACGTCAAACATTGAATACCCTTATCTCTACACTTCCCATATTCCTGTCTCCCACACGTCAAACATTGAATACCCTTATCTCTACACTTCCCATATTCCTGTCTCCCACACGTCAAACATTGAATACCTTATCTCTACACTTCCCATATTCCTGTCTCCCACACGTCAAACATTGATACCCTTATCTCTACACTTCCCATATTCCCTGTCTCCCACACGTCAAACATTGAATACCCTTATCTCTACACTTCCCATATTCCTGTCTCCCACACGTCAAACATTGAATACCCTTATCCTACACTTCCCATATTCCTGTCTCCCACACGTCAACATTGAATACCCTTATCTCTACATTCCCATATTCCTGTCTCCCACACGTCAAACATTGAATACCCTTATCTCTACCTTCCCATATTCCTGTCTCCCACACGTCAAACATTGAATACCCTTATCTCTACCTTCCCATATTCCTGTCTCCCACACGTCAAACATTGAATACCTTATCTCTACACTTCCCATATTCCTGTCTCCCACACGTCAAACATTGAATACCCTTATCTCTACACTTCCCATATTCCTGTCTCCCACACGTCAAACATTGAATACCCTTATCTCTACACTTCCCATATTCCTGTCTCCCACACGTCAAACATGATACCCTTATCTCTACACTTCCCATATTCCTGTCTCCCACACGTCAAACATTGAATACCCTTATCTCTACACTTCCCATATTCCTGTCTCCCACACGTCAACATTGAATACCCTTATCTCTACACTTCCCATATTCCTGTCTCCCACACGTCAAACATTGAATACCCTTATCTCTACACTTCCCATATTCCTGTCTCCCCACAGTCAAACATTGAATACCCTTATCTCTACACTTCCCATATTCCTGTCTCCCACACGTCAAACATTGAATACCCTTATCTCTACACTTCCCATATTCCTGTCTCCCACACGTCAACATAATACCCTATCTCTACACTTCCCCATATTCCTGTCTCCCACACGTTCAAACATTGAAACCTTATCTCTACACTTCCATATTCCTGTCTCCCACACGTCAAACATTGAATACCCTTATCTCTACACTTCCCATATTCCTGTCTCCCACACGTCAAACATGAATACCCTTATCTCTACACTTCCCATATTCCTGTCTCCCACACGTCAAACATTGAATACCCTTATCTCTACACTTCCCATATTCCTGTCTCCCACACGTCAACATTGAATACCCTTATCTCTACACTTCCCATATCCTGTCTCCCACACGTCAACATTGAATACCCTTATCTCTACACTTCCCATATTCCTGTCTCCCACACGTCAGACATTGAATACCCTTATCTCTACACTTCCCATATCCTGTCTCCCACACGTCAGACATTGAATACCCTTATCTCTACACTTCCCATATTCCTGTCTCCCACACGTCAGACATTGAATACCCTTATCTCTACACTTCCCATATTCCTGTCTCCACACGTCAACATGAATACCCTTATCTCTACATTCCCTATTCCTGTCTCCCACACGTCACTTGAATCCCTTATCTCTACACTTCCCATATTCCTGTCTCCCACACGTCAAACATTGATACCCTTATCTCTACACTTCCCATATTCCTGTCTCCCACACGTCAAACATTGAATACCTTATCTCTACACTTCCATATTCCTGTCTCCCACACGTCAAACATTGAATACCCTTATCTCTACCTTCCATATTCCTGTCTCCCACACGTCAAACTTGAATACCCTTATCTCTACACTCCCATATTCCTGTCCCACACGTCAAACATTGAATACCCTTATCTCTACACTTCCCATATTCCTGTCTCCCACACGTCAAACATTGAATACCCTTATCTCTACACTTCCCATATTCCTGTCTCCCACACGTCAAACATTGAATACCCTTACTCTACACTTCCCATATTCCTGTCTCCCACACGTCAAACATTGAATACCTTATCTCTACACTTCCCATATTCCTGTCTCCCACACGTCAACATTGAATACCTGTATCTCTACACTTCCCATATTCCTGTCTCCCCACGTCAAACATTGAATACCCTTATCTCTACACTTCCATATTCCTGTCTCCCACCGTCAAACATTGAATACCCTTATCTCTACACTTCCCATATTCCTGTCTCCCACACGTCAACTTGAATACCCTTATCTCTACACTTCCCATATTCCTGTCTCCCACACGTCAAACATGATACCCTTATCTCTACACTTCCCATATTCCTGTCTCCCACACGTCAAACATTGAATACCCTTATCTCTACACTTCCCATATTCCTGTCTCCCACACGTCAAACATTGAATACCCTTATCTCTACACTTCCATATTCCTGTCTCCCACACGTCAAACATTGAATACCCTTATCCTACCTTCCCATATTCTGTCTCCCACACTCAACATTGAATACCCTTATCTCTACACTTCCCATATTCCTGTCTCCCACACGTCCAACATTGAATACCCTTATCTCTACACTTCCCATATTCCTGTCTCCCACACGTCAAACATTGAATACCCTTATCTCTACACTTCCCATATTCCTGTCTCCCACACGTCAACATTGAATACCCTTATCTCTACACTTCCCATATTCCTGTCTCCCACACGTCAACATTGAATACCCTTATCCTACCTTCCCATATTCCTGTCTCCCACACGTCAAACATTGAATACCCTTATCCTACACTTCCCATATTCCTGTCTCCCCACGTCAAACATTGAATACCCTTATCTCTACACTTCCCATATTCCTGTCTCCCACACGTCAAACATTGATACCCTTATCTCTACACTTCCATATTCCTGTCTCCCACACGTCAAACATTGAATACCCTTATCTCTACACTTCCCATATTCCTGTCCTCCCACACGTCAAACATTGAATACACTTATCTCTACACTTCCATATTCCTGTCTCCCACACGTCAAACATTGAATACCCTTATCTCTACACTTCCCATATTCCTGTCTCCCACACGTCAACATTGAATACCTTATCTCTACACTTCCCATATTCCTGTCTCCCACACGTCAAACATTGATACCCTTATCTCTACACTTCCCATATTCTGTCTCCCACACGTCAAACATTGAATACCCTTATCTCTACACTTCCCATATTCCTGTCTCCCACACGTCAAACATTGAATACCCTTATCTCTACACTTCCCATATTCCTGTCTCCCACACGTCAAACATTGAATACCCTTATCTCTACACTTCCCATATTCCTGTCTCCCCACACGTCAAACATTGAATACCCTTATCTCTACACTTCCCATATTCCTGTCTCCCACACGTCAAACATTGAATACCCTTATCTCTACACTTCCCATATTTCCTGTCTCCCACACGTCAAACATTGAATACCCTTATCTCTACACTTCCCATATTCCTGTCTCCCACACGTCAAACATTGAATACCTTATCTCTACACTTCCCATATTCCTGTCTCCCACACGTCAAACATTGAATACCCTTATCTCTACACTTCCCATATTCCTGTCTCCCACACGTCAAACATTGAATACCCTTATCTCTACACTTCCCATATTCCTGTCTCCCACACGTCAAACATTGAATACCCTTATCTCTACACTTCCCATATTCCTGTCTCCCACACGTCAACATTGAATACCCTTATCTCTACACTTCCCCATATTCCTGTCTCCCACACGTCAAACATTGAATACCCTTATCTCTACACTTCCCATATTCCTGTCTCCCACACGTCAAACATTGAATACCCTTATCTCTACACTTCCCATATTCCTGTCTCCCACACGTCAAACATGAATACCCTTATCTCTACACTTCCCATATTCCTGTCTCCCACACGTCAACATTGAATACCCTTATCTCTACACTTCCATATTCCTGTCTCCCACACGTCAGACATTGAATACCCTTATCTCTACACTTCCATATTCCTGTCTCCCCACACGTCAAACATGAATACCCTTATCTCTACACTTCCCATATTCCTGTCTCCCACACGTCAAACATTGATACCCTTATCTCTACACTTCCCATATTCCTGTCTCCCACGTCAGACATTGAACACCCTTATCTCTACACTTCCCATATTCCTGTCTCCCACACGTCAGACATTGAATACCCTTATCTCTACACTTCCCATATTCCTGTCTCCCACACGTCAGACATGAATACCCTTATCTCTACACTTTCCATATTCCTGTCTCCCACACGTCAGACATTGAATACCCTTATCTCTACACTTCCATATTCCTGTCTCCCACACGTCAAACATTGAATACCCTTATCTCTACACTTCCCATATTCCTGTCTCCCACACGTCAGACATTGAATACCCTTATCTCTACACTTCCCATATTCCTGTCTCCCACACGTCAACATTGAATACCCTTATCTCTACACTTCCCATATTCCTGTCTCCCACACGTCAAACATTGAATACCCTTATCTCTACACTTCCCATATTCCTGTCTCCCACACGTCAGACATTGAATACCCTTATCTCTACACTTCCCATATTCCTGTCTCCCACACGTCAAACATTGAATACCCTTATCTCTACACTTCCCATATTCCTGTCTCCCACACGTCAGACATTGAATACCCTTATCTCTACACTCCCCACATTCCTGTCTCCCACACGTCAAACATTGAATACCCTGATCTCTACACTTCCCATATTCCTGTCTCCCACACGTCAAACATTGAATACCCTTATCTCTACACTCCCAATCCTGTCTCCCACACTCAACTTGAATACCCTTATCTCTACACTCCCCATATTCCTGTCTCCCACACGTCAAACATTGAATACCCTTATCTCTACACTTCCATATTCCTGTCTCCCACACGTCAAACATTGAATACCCTTATCTCTACACTTCCCATATTCCTGTCTCCCACACGTCAAACATTGAATACCCTTATCTCTACACTTCCCATATTCCTGTCTCCCACACGTCAAACATTGAATACCCTTATCTCTACACTTCCCATATTCCTGTCTCCCACACGTCAACATTGAATACCCTTATCTCTACACTTCCCATATCCTGTCTCCCACACGTCAAACATTGAATACCCTTATCTCTACACTTCCCATATTCCTGTCTCCCACACGTCAAACATTGAATACCCTTATCTCTACACTCCCATATTCCTGTCTCCCACACGTCAAACATTGATACCCTTATCTCTACACTTCCCATATTCCTGTCTCCACACGTCAACATTGAATACCCTTATCTCTACACTTCCCTATCCTGTCTCCCACACGTCAAACATTGAATACCCTTATCTCTACACTCCCCAATCCTGTCTCCCACACGTCAACATTGAATACCCTTATCTCTACACTTCCCATATTCCTGTCTCCCACACGTCAACATTGAATACCCTTATCTCTACACTTCCCATATTCCTGTCTCCCACACGTCAGACATTGAATACCCTTATCTCTACACTCCCCACAATCCTGTCTCCCACACGTCAAACATTGAATACCCTTATCTCTACACTTCCCATATTCCTGTCTCCCACACGTCAAACATTGAATACCCTTATCTCTACACTTCCCATATTCCTGTCTCCCACACGTCAAACATTGAATACCCTTATCTCTACACTTCCACAATCCTGTCTCCCACACGTCAAACATTGAATACCCTTATCTCTACACTTCCCATATTCCTGTCTCCCACACGTCAAACATGAATACCCTTATCTCTACACTTCCCATATTCCTGTCTCCCACACGTCAAACATTGAATACCCTTATCTCTACACTTCCCATATTCCTGTCTCCCACACGTCAAACATTGAATACCCTTATCTCTACACTTCCCATATTCCTGTCTCCCACACGTCAAACATTGAATACCCTTATCTCTACACTTCCCATATTCCTGTCTCCCACACGTCAAACATTGAATACCTTATCTCTACACTTCCATTCCTGTTCCCACACGTCAAACATTGAATACCTTACTCTACACTTCCCATATTCCTGTCTCCCACACGTCAAACATTGAATACCCTTATCTCTACACTTCCCATATTCCTGTCTCCCACACGTCAAACATTGAATACCCTTATCTCTACACTTCCCATATTCCTGTCTCCCACACGTCAAACATTGAATACCCTTATCTCTACACTTCCCATATTCCTGTCTCCCACACGTCAAACATTGAATACCCTTATCTCTACACTTCCCATATTCCTGTCTCCCACACGTCAAACATTGAATACCCTTATCTCTACACTTCCCATATTCCTGTCTCCCACACGTCAAACATTGAATACCCTTATCTCTACACTCCCCACAATCCTGTCTCCCACACGTCAAACATTGAATACCCTTATCTCTACACTTCCCATATTCCTGTCTCCACACGTCAAACATTGAATACCCTTATCTCTACACTTCCCATATTCCTGTCTCCCACACGTCAAACATTGAATACCCTTATCTCTACACTTCCCATATTCCTGTCTCCACACGTCAAACATTGAATACCCTTATCTCTACACTTCCCATATTCCTGTCTCCCACACGTCAAACATTGAATACCCTTATCTCTACACTTCCCATATTCCTGTCTCCCACACGTCAACATTGAATACCCTTATCTCTACACTTCCCATATTCCTGTCTCCCACACGTCAAACATTGAATACCCTTATCTCTACACTTCCCATATTCTGTCTCCCACACGTCAAACATTGAATACCCTATCTCTACACTTCCCATATTCCTGTCTCCCACACGTCAACATTGAATACCTTTCTCTACACTTCCCATATTCCTGTCTCCCACACGTCAAACATTGAATACCCTTATCTCTACACTTCCCATATTCCTGTCTCCCACACGTCAAACATTGAATACCCTTATCTCTACACTTCCCATATTCCTGTCTCCCACACGTCAAACATTGAATACCCTTATCTCTACACTTCCCATATTCCTGTCTCCCACACGTCAAACATTGAATACCCTTATCTCTACACTTCCCATATTCCTGTCTCCCACACGTCAAACATTGAATACCCTTTCTCTACACTTCCCATATTCCTGTCTCCCACACGTCAAACATTGAATACCCTTATCTCTACACTTCCCATATTCCTGTCTCCCACACGTCAAACATTGAATACCCTTATCTCTACACTTCCCATATTCCTGTCTCCCACACGTCAAACATTGAATACCCTTATCTCTACACTTCCCATATTCCTGTCTCCCACACGTCAAACATTGATACCCTTATCTCTACACTTCCCATATTCCTGTCTCCCACACGTCAAACATTGAATACCCTTATCTCTACACTTCCCATATTCCTGTCTCCCACACGTCAAACATTGAATACCCTTATCTCTACACTTCCCATATTCCTGTCTCCCACACGTCAAACATTGAATACCCTTATCTTACACTTCCCATATCCTGTCTCCACACGTCAAACATTGAATACCCTTATCTCTACACTTCCATATTCCTGTCTCCCACACGTCAACATTGAATACCCTTATCTCTACACTTCCCATATTCCTGTCTCCCACACGTCAACATTGAATACCCTTATCTCTACACTTCCCATATTCCTGTCTCCCACACGTCAGACATTGAATACCTTATCTCTACACTTCCCATATTCCTGTCTCCCACACGTCAGACATTGAATACCCTTATCTCTACACTTCCCATATTCCTGTCTCCCACACGTCAAACATTGAATACCCTTATCTCTACACTTCCCATATTCCTGTCTCCCACACGTCAGACATTGAACACCCTTATCTCTACACTTCCCATATTCCTGTCTCCCACACGTCAGACATTGAATACCCTTATCTCTACACTTCCCATATTCCTGTCTCCCACACGTCAGACATTGAATACCCTTATCTCTACACTTCCCATATTCCTGTCTCCCACACGTCAGACATTGAATACCCTTATCTCTACACTTCCCATATTCCTGTCTCCCACACGTCAGACATTGAATACCCTTATCTCTACACTTCCATATTCCTGTCTCCCACACGTCAGACATTGAATACCCTTATCTCTACACTTCCCATATTCCTGTCTCCCACACGTCAGACATTGAATACCCTTATCTCTACACTTCCCATATTCCTGTCTCCCACACGTCAAACATTGAATACCCTTATCTCTACACTTCCCATATTCCTGTCTCCCACACGTCAGACATTGAATACCCTTATCTCTACACTTCCCATATTCCTGTCTCCCCACACGTCAGACATTGATACCCTTATCTCTACACTTCCCATATTCCTGTCTCCCACACGTCAAACATTGAATACCCTTATCTCTACACTTCCCATATTCCTGTCTCCCACACGTCAGACATTGAATACCCTTATCTCTACACTTCCCATATTCCTGTCTCCCACACGTCAGACATTGAATACCCTTATCTCTACACTTCCCATATTCCTGTCTCCCACACGTCAGACATTGAATACCCTTATCTCTACACTCCCCATATTCCTGTCTCCCACACGTCAGACATCGAATACCCTTATCTCTACACTCCCCACATTCCTGTCTCCCACACGTCAAACATCGAATACCCTTATCTCTACACTTCCCATATTCCTGTCTCCCACACGTCAGACATTGAATACCCTTATCTCTACACTCCCCACAATCCTGTCTCCCACACGTCAGACATTGAATACCCTTATCTCTACACTCCCCACAATCCTGTCTCCCACACGTCAAACATTGAATACCCTTATCTCTACACTCCCCATATTCCTGTCTCCCACACGTCAAACTTGAATACCCTTATCTCTACACTTCCCATATTCCTGTCTCCCACACGTCAAACATTGAATACCCTTATCTTACACTTCCCATATTCCTGTCTCCCACACGTCACATTGAATACCCTTATCTCTACACTTCCCATATTCCTGTCTCCCACACGTCAAACATTGATACCCTTATCTCTACACTTCCCATATTCCTGTCTCCCACACGTCAAACATTGATACCCTTATCTCTACACTTCCCATATTCCTGTCTCCCACACGTCAAACATTGAATACCTTATCTCTACACTTCCCATATCCTGTCTCCCACACGTCAACATGAATACCCTATCTCTACACTTCCCATATTCTGTCTCCCACACGTCAAACATTGAATACCCTTATCTCTACACTTCCCATATTCCTGTCTCCCACACGTCAAACATTGAATACCCTTATCTCTACACTTCCCATATTCCTGTCTCCCACACGTCAAACATTGAATACCCTTATCTCTACACTCCACAATCCTGTCTCCCACACGTCAAACATTGAATACCCTTATCTCTACATCCCCATATCCTGTCTCCCATACGTCAAACATTGAATACCCTTATCTCTACACTTCCCATATTCCTGTCTCCACACGTCAACATGATACCCTTATCTCTACACTCCCCACAATCCTGTCTACCACACGTCAACATGAATACCCTTATCTCTACACTTCCCATATTCCTGTCTCCCACACGTCAAACATTGAATACCCTTATCTCTACACTTCCATATTCCTGTCTCCCACACGTCAGACATTGAATACCCTTATCTCTACACTCCCACAATCCTGTCTCCCACACGTCAAACATGAATACCCTTATCTCTACACTTCCCATATTCCTGTCTCCCACACGTCAACATTGAATACCCTATCTCTACACTTCCCATATTCCTGTCTCCACACGTCAAACATTGAATACCTATCTCTACACTTCCCATATTCCTGTCTCCCACACGTCAAACATTGAATACCCTTATCTCTACACTTCCCATATTCTGTCTCCCACTCAAACATTGATACCCTTACTCTACACTTCCCATATCCTGCTCCCACTCAAACATGAATACCCCTTATCTCTACACTTCCCATATTCCTGTCTCCCACACGTCAAACATTGAATACCCTTATCTCTACACTTCCATATTCCTGTCTCCCACACGTCAAACATTGAATACCCTTATCTCTACACTTCCCATATTCCTGTCTCCCACACGTCAAACATGAATACCCTTATCTCTACACTTCCCATATTCCTGTCTCCACACGTCAAACATTGAATACCCTTATCTCTACACTTCCCATATTCCTGTCTCCCACACGTCAACATTGAATCCCTATCTCTACACTTCCCATATTCCTGTCTCCCACACGTCAAACATTGAATACCCTTATCTCTACACTTCCCACAATCCCGTCTCCCACACACCTGGCCTTGAGGTCCCTTATCCCTACTCCTGCCACACCTTCGGGCACATAATGCAGCTAACCACTGCCCACAGCCATGACTCGTGGATGGCGAGCTAACAGTCCAAGCAGGGCATCGACATTTCTGGTCTTAAACTTGTCTCAGCACATGTCTCAAAAATGTCTCAACGCAACATGTCTCAACACTGCATGGCTCAAAACAACATGGCTCAATAAACCGTGTCTCAACACAACATGTCTCAACACAACAGGCTCAACTAAACGTGACTCAACACAACATGTCTCAACACAACATGTCCCAACACAACATGTCCCAACACAACATGTCCAAACATAACATGTCCCAACACACAGTGTCCCAACACAACAGGCCTCAACACAACATGTCCCAACACAACAGGTCCCAAACACATCATGACTCACACAACATGGCTCACATAACATGGCTCAACTAAACGTGATTCAACACATGTCTCAACACAACATAATGACTCAACACAACATGTCTCAACACAACATGGCTCAGCTAAACGTGACTCAACACAACAAGTCTCAACACAACATGTCCCAACACTGATCAGAAGATGACCATACAATTGATGGTGGCATGTTGTCAGTCCCTGACTGCACAAACGCCGCACACACAACACACACACACACACACACACACACACACACACACACACACACACACACTCACACACACACACATCTCATTCATGACATGCTCAGCGACACTGAGAACCTATACATGTGTACGGATGGCATCTGCCTGGGCTCTGTGAATAACACCAGTAAACAACGTGTTTCAGAGAGGTAGATACCCAGTTGCTGGTGTTGTTGTTGATGATCTTGTGGTGGTGGTGGTGATGGTGGTGGTGGTGGTGATGGTGGTGGTTGGAAGTATGTCGTGTATTCACGATGATGTTATCTTGTTTGTGGTTTCAGCTGACTGACATGGTGTGTCATGTGTGGCCAGATGGCACACACGCTGTTGTCAGCACCTGAAACAGGAGTGGCAGCCTGAGACAAGAGTGGCAACCTGAGACAGGAGTGGCAACCTGGACAGTGGGCCGCATATACTACAGCAGGCAGTGCTGAGGCTGGCCGTCAGATGTAGTGTCGCTTCTACAGGTTGTATGTACATGTTGTTATGGAATATATGAGACTGTTATACTCGAATGTGCCTTACTACAGTCCATGTGTGTCTACAGTTAATGTCTGTGTCTACTGTATGTGTATGTGTCTACAGTCTGTGTATGTGTCTACAGTCTGTGTATGCGTCTACTCTATGTCTGTGTATGTCTACAGTCTGTGTATGTGTCTGCAGTCTGTGTATGTGTCTACAGTCTGTGTATGTGACTACTCTATGTCTGTGTATGTCTACAGTCTGTGTATGTGTCTACAGTCTGTGTATGTGTCTACAGTCTGTGTATGTGACTACTCTATGTCTGTGTATGTCTACAGTTTATGTATGTGTCTACAGTCTGTGTATGTGACTACTCTATGTCTGTGTATGTGTCTACAGTCTGTGTATGTGTCTACAGTCTGTGTATGTGTCTACAGTCTGTGTATGTGTCTACAGTCTGTGTATGTGTCTACTCTACGTCCGTGAATGTGTCTAAAGTCTGTGTTGACATACCCGATGTTGAAGTGATATGAACCTTAACCCTGGATCACGTGGTTCGAGAGGATCAGCATGTTCGTGATCATCCTCAACTGCATCACCCTGGGGATGTACCAGCCGTGCAAGGACGAGTCGTGCACCACCATCAGGTGCCGCGTGCTGGAGGGCTTCGATCACTTCATCTTCTCCTTCTTCGCCGTGGAGATGATCATCAAGATGGTAGCCATGGGCGTGATCGGCAAGGAGACGTACCTGGCGGACTCCTGGAACCGCTTGGACTGTTTCATCGTGATGGCCGGGTGAGTGTCTGCATGCCTGCCTGCCTGTCTGTATGTGCTTGGTGTCTCCTTCAGGTGTGGTTGCTGGCTGCCAGGGCTGTTTGCACATCTCTGTCTGTCTGTCTGTCTGTCTCTTTCCGTCCCTATGTCTCTCCCTATTTCTCTCCTCTGTCTGTCTGTCTGTCTGTCTGTCTCTCTCTCTCTGTCTCTCTCTCTCTCTCTCTCTCTCTCTCTCTCTCTCTCTCTCTCTCTCTCTTTCTGCCTCGCTTTCCCTCTGTCTCTCTCTTTCTCTATATGTCTGTTTAGCAGTCTTTCTACCTCTGTCTGTCTCCCTTGTCTCTCCCTGCCTCTCTCTCTCCCTCTGACCACCTTTACCTTGCTGTCTTCCTCTCTGATTGACGAGACTAGATTGTTTAACTGACAAGACAAGTCGACAGTTGGTGTGTTGGAGGCAAGGGAGCTTACTCACAAATTTATAACTCACGCAGGCGAGGGTCTGCAGGCGTCACTGAAACACGGAGTCTCCAGGGCTAGCAGTGAGTCAGTTGACTCTCAGAGTCAGGCAAACACGGAGTCTCCAGGGCTAGCAGTGAGTCAGTTGACTCTCAGAGTCAGGCAAACACGGAGTCTCCAGGCCTAGCAGTGAGTCAGTTGACTCTCAGAGTCAGGCAAACACGGAGTCTCCAGGGCTAGCAGTGAGTCAGTTGACTCTCAGAGTCAGGCAAACACGGAGTCTCCAGGCCTAGCAGTGAGTCAGTTGACTCTCAGAGTCAGGCAAACACGGAGTCTCCAGGGCTAGCAGTGAGTCAGTTGACTCTCAGAGTCAGGCAAACACGGAGTCTCCAGGCTAGCAGTGAGTCAGTTGACTCTCAGAGTCAGGCAAACACGGAGTCTCCAGGCTAGCAGTGAGTCAGTTTGACTCTCAGAGTCAGGCAAACACGGAGTCTCCAGGGGTCTAGTCAGTGAGTCAGTTGACTCTCAGATCAGGCAAACACGGAGTCTCCAGGCTAGCAGTGAGTCCGTTGACTCTCAGAGTCAGGCAAACACGGAGTCTCCAGATAGCAGTGAGTCAGTTGACTCTCAGAGTCAGGCAAACACGGAGTCTCCAGGCTAGCAGTGAGTCAGTTGACTCTCAGAGTCAGGCAAACACGGAGTCTCCAGGCTAGCAGTGATCAGTTGACTCTCAGAGTCAGCAAACATGGAGTCTCCAGGGCTAGCATGAGTCAGTTGACTCTCAGAGTCGGCAAACACGAGTCTCCAGGGCTAGCAGTGAGTCAGTTGACTCTCAGAGTCAGGCAAACACGGAGTCTCCAGGCCTAGCAGTGAGTCAGTTGACTCTCAGAGTCAGGCAAACACGGAGTCTCCAGGCCTAGCAGTGAGTCAGTTGACTCTCAGAGTCAGGCAAACATGGAGTCTCCAGGCCTAGCAGTGAGTCAGTTGACTCTCAGAGTCATAGTCACATCCTGACATCTCTGGCCGACCCACTCTGGGGTTCACTGGAAACCGGACACTCGAGCAGGTCCACCCTGGTGGCGGCAGTAACTTACACATAGGTGGCCTCATTTCTATTTGGAAGAGGGCAGTGGGAGGTGGACAGTCTAAGGTGGAGGTTACAGGTGGACCACTAGACCTGACCTGGGGGTTGGAGACATTGAGAGGCGGGCAGTCTAAGATGAAGGTTACAGATGGACCACTAGATCTGACCTGGGGGTGGGGGACAGTGAGAGGCGGGCAGTCTAAGGTGAAGGTTACAGGTGCACCACTAGACCTGACCTGAGGGTGGGAGACAGTGAGAGGTGGACAGTCTAAGGTGAAGGTTACAGGTGGACCACTAGATCTGACCTGGGTGTTGGGGGTAGGGGGGACAGTGGGAGGTGGACAGTCTAAGGTGAAAGTTACAGGTGGACCACTAGACCTGACCTGGGGTGGGGGACAGTCTAAGGTGGAGGTTACGGGTGGACCACTAGACCTGACCTGGGGGAGATCTGTGTGACATGTCTGCAGACAACGAAACCTGGTCTCTTATATTATCTTGATCTCCGTGCTTTCCATGTCTGCATATTTTCATGTCTGCTGTTGTAAGATTTAGATACAATATATAAATGTGTATATAGGTGTTTCTAGCAGTGAGAACGTCACAGAAAGCGTACAAACATATCTCCAATATGTTACTAGACAGTCACCCAGTCATACTTGTGACCTATCTGAGAAAACCCAACTCAATATGAAGTGTGGAATACACCAATGCATACATTTACCTGCTGAAATACAGAAATACGAGAAGTCAACCTTATCTTTGGTACACCCCAGTTCAATACTAAGTCTTAATTTGGGACACACTAGTACATGGACCGAGTCTTACATTTGAGACACCCCAGTACAAGTACCCAGTCTTATGTTTGGGACACCCCGGTTCAGTACTAAGTCTTACATTTGGGACACAAAAGTACATGGAGCCAGCCTTATGTTTGGTACACCCCTGTTCAAGAACCCAGTCTTAATTTGGGACTCCCCAGTACAAGAACCCAGTCTTATATTTGGGACACCCTCGTACAAGAACTCAGTCTTATGTTTGGGTTAGACGACGTCATAAGTCAATAATAAGAATAGAATGATATGTGTAGACATGGACAAACCGGCTGAACACATCGGGAGATAGTCAGCAGATATAAGAATAGATTGGTATGTGTAGACATGGACAGACCGGCTCGTCCTCGTGGCTGAACACATCGGGAAATGGTCCGCAGTGACTGTTGTCTTGGGAAGTCACAAGTTAAACGTATCCTGTCGTCGAAAATGTTGACATGACTCCAACATATTCAGCTGTGGACTTGGTAGTCAGTCTAGTACTGGCAGTTGCACCAGGCCTACAACTAGCAAACCTGAAGAGCTAGCAAGAGATGCTCGACAGACTGCAACGGTAGTCAGTGTCCTGGTTAGCTTACACTATATGTAGTTGGTTTTAGGTTAACCACATGTATATGATTATTAGGTTAAACAGTATGTGATTGACATATTAGATTAACCTATATGTGATTGATTTATTAGGTTAACCTATATGTGATTGGTGTATTTGGTTAACCTATTTGTGATTGATTTATTAGATTAACCCTTACTGTGATCGATTTATTAGAATAACCTTATGTGATCGATTATTAGGTAACCTATATGTTATTAAGGCATTAGGTTAACCATATGTGATGAATTATTAGGAGTAACCACTATGTGATCGATTTATTTGGCTTAACCTAAATGTGATTTATTTATAGGTTAACCATGTATGTGATTAGTATTAGGTACCCATATGTGATTATGTAGGTGTTTTCATTATGTCTTATCTGTAAATGCCTCATGTTCATGAAACTGACATGTACACGATGTAGGATTCTGTTCCCTTGGCTGTTCCTTCCAGAAGTGGTCCGGCTGTTACGTGTCTTGCTGTTGTGTTGTGTGTTTGGGTCCGAACATGTTTTCCAGCTCTTCTCACGTACCTACAAACCAGCGCACCCAAATCCTGCCCCAAGACTTACAAACCAAACAATTATAGATTGAAGAGAACCGTCCACTTAAACATCACAGGAATAACAACATTTAACATAACAAGACCGGATCTGAACCGGCCTCGTGTCTAGGGCTGCCTGCATTCTACTATTCCTGCAACAGGAGCCTCGCTTATATTGTTGTTTTTGTTGTTGTTGTTGATGTTAATGTTGTTGTTGGTGTTCTTTGGAACTTAGCGCCAGATTTGATGTTTTGTATATTCTGCCACCACGAAATATGAAATATTTCACTTTGTGTGTATTTCCACGTTTCATGTAAACAAGTCACCATTTTCACTTCCACTATAGATTCTCTTGCACACGTAGATTTTCTTCCATGCATAGATTCTCTTCCACACATAAATTCCCTTTCTCACATAGATTCATTTCCACAGTGATTCTCTTCCACAGAGTGATTCTCTTCCACACACAAATTAACTTCCACACATAGATTCTCTTCCACACATAGATTCACTTCCACACATAGATTCATTTCCACACATAGATTCACTTCAACACACAATCGCTTCCACACATAGATTCTCAAAGACACAGAGATTATCTTCCACACATATATTCTCTTTCACACAGAGATTTGCTTCCACACACAGATTGAATTACACACACAGATTGACTTCCAAACACATAGATTCACTTTCACACATAGATTAACTTCCACACATAGATTCACCTCCACGCATAGATTCATTTCCACACATAGATTCACTTCCACACACAATCACTTCCACACACAGATTGAATTACACACACAGATTGACTTCCAAACACAGATTGACTTCCATACATAGACTCACTAGCACACCTATATTCACTTCCACACATAGATTCTCTGCAACACATATATTCACTTCCACACATAGATTCTCTGCAACACATATATTCACTTCCACACATAGATTCTCTGCAACACATATATTCACTTCCACACATAGATTCTCTGCAACACATATATTCACTTCCACACATAGATTCTCTGCAACACACTGATTCTCTTCCACACAGAGATTCACTTTCATACATAGATTATCTTCCACACAGAGGTTCAATTCTACGCACTCTCAGCTTTCCAAACTGAAGTTGTTGTCCAGTGTATAGCCCACCTACACCCTCCTCTAAAAGCCCATCATCCACATCCTGCATTGTTGGTGATTGTTCAATGTTTCCACCAGTGTGCGTGTACTGAACGTGTCTCACACCCCACATCCCAGACTATGGGACATGTAGACATTCGTGCCCGAGCTAGCACATGACTGCAGCCCTACAGTTGCTAGCTAGCACATGTAGCACGGGTCAGTGCTAGCTAGCACATGTTGTACAGCTCAGTGCAAGCTAGCACAGTGAGTCTACTAGTCCGTCCGCTTACTTGTTCACAATGTGTTTGGGCGCAATGTTTTGCACCTTCTGTCAACAGTTTTATTGGTGCATACACGATTCATCTATCCCTGGTCGTTTCTCGGGTGTAGGACTTTTTCTACGGAATCCCTTGGTGTTATATTTGATAATTATGTTACTTTTAAATCACGGGGAAAAAAGTAGTCTACACACATGTTAACATCACGTCTGTGCTGACAACAACATCTTCCTGCCCAGGTACAGGTGGTCGTTGACTGCGAACCTGTCTCACCTGTATGTTCTACCGTCTTCTTTGTTTGTCAGTGTATGTGTTTATTTACCAACTACATTGACCTGACGTAAAAGGCAAAAGTTGTAGCCTATCTGTCTACGGGAACTTGTGGCATCAGAAAGGTGTGGGGGGGGGGGGGGGGGGGGGCTATTCACACTAAAGTATGTGACTTACAGTGAAGTATTCACACTAGAGTTTGTGACATAAAGTGAAGAATTCACACTAGAATCTGTGACATAAAGTGAAGTATTCACACTACAGTCTGAGACATAAAGTGAAGTATTCACACTACAGTCTGAGACATAAAGTGAAGTATTCACACTACAGTCTGAGACATAAAGTGAGTATTCACACTAGAGTATGTGACATTAAAGTGAAGTATTCATATTACAGTCTGTGACATAAAGTGAAGTAGTCATGCTAGAGTCTGTGACATAAAGTGAAGTATTCACACTACAGTCTGAGACATAAAGTGAAGTATTCACACTACAGTCTGAGACATAAAGTGAAGTATTCACACTACAGTCTGAGACATAAAGTGAAGTATTCACACTAGAGTATGTGACATAAAGTGAAGTATTCATATTACAGTCTGTGACATAAAGTGAAGTAGTCATGCTAGAGTCTGTGACATAAAGTGAAGGATTCACACTAGAGTATGTAACATAAAGTGTAGTATTCATGTTACAGTCTATGACATAAAGTGTAGTGGCTAGACGAAAATGTGTGACATAAAGTGAAGTGTTTAGACGAGAATGTGTGACATAAAGTGAAGTGTTTAGACGAGAATGTGTGACATAAAGTGAAGTGTTTAGACGAGAATGTGTGACATCAAGTGAAGTATATATACAAGATTGTGACATCAAGTGCAGTAGCTATACGAGAACGTGTGACATAAAGTGACATAGCTTTAATGTGACACAATGTAAAATAGCTATAAGTTGACACAGTTAACGAGCTATAACGTGACATAGAGTGAAATTGCTATAATGTGACATGATGTGAAGTAGATATAATCTGGCATAAAGTGACGTAGCTATGCTGTGACACGGAGGTAAGCAGCTGTCCGAGAGTCCATGAGGTAACATGAAGCGGCTGTGGTGTGCGTGAAGTAGACTGAGAGAGGATGCGACTTACAGTGAAGCATCTATAGAGCGTATGCGACACAACATGAAAGCAATTCAAAACCTTACTGATTTTAAATACATAATCCACAAACAATGTGGTGCGCGATTTATTGCCTGGCATATTCCGCTGCAACTCGCAGGCGCATACTGCAGAGTAATTTATCATGTGAAGGAATGAATGGATATTACTTCAGCTAAAACAATAAAACACATAGTCACAGGGTATTGTTTGAATGTTCCTCCTTCGAGTACAGAGATTGGAATTTATGTGTGAGACAGGAGTGTTTGGTTAAGGTGAGATGTTTTTAGGAAAGTATGTGTGAGACAGGAGTGTTTGGTTGAGGTGAGGTGTGTTGGGGAAAGTATGTACGAGACAGGAGTGTTTGGTTAAGGTGAGGTGTGTTGAGGAAAGCATGTGTGAGACAGGAGTGTTTGGTTGTGGTGAGATGTGTTGAGGAAAGTATGTGTGAGACAGGAGTGTTTGGTTGTGGTGAGATGTGTTGAGGAAAGTATGTGTGAGACAGGAGTGTTTGGTTGTGGTGAGATGTGTTGAGGAAAGTATGTGTGAGACAGGAGTGTTTGGTTGTGGTGAGATGTTTTTAGGAAAGTATGTGCGAGACAGGAGTGTTTGGTTAAGGTGAGGTGTGTTGAGGAAAGTATGTGTGAGACAGGAGTGTTTGGTTAAGGTGAGGTGGTTTGAGGAAAGTATGTGCGAGACAGGAGTGTTTGGTTGTGGTGAGATGTGTTGAGGAAAGTATGTGTGAGACAGGAGTGTTTGGTTGTGGTGAGATGTTTTTAGGAAGTATGTGCGAGACAGGAGTGTTTGGTTGAGGTGAGGTGTGTTGAGGAAAGTATGTGCGAGACAGGAGTGTTTGGTTGAGGTGAGATGTTTTTAGGAAAGTATGTGTGAGACAGGAGTGTTTGGTTGAGGTGAGGTGTGTTGGGGAAAGTATGTACGAGACAGGAGTGTTTGGTTAAGGTGAGGTGTGTTGAGGAAAGCATGTGTGAGACAGGAGTGTTTGGTTGTGGTGAGATGTGTTGAGGAAAGTATGTGTGAGACAGGAGTGTTTGGTTGTGGTGAGATGTGTTGAGGAAAGTATGTGTGAGACAGGAGTGTTTGGTTGTGGTGAGATGTGTTGAGGAAAGTATGTGTGAGACAGGAGTGTTTGGTTGTGGTGAGATGTTTTTAGGAAAGTATGTGCGAGACAGGAGTGTTTGGTTAAGGTGAGGTGTGTTGAGGAAAGTATGTGTGAGACAGGAGTGTTTGGTTAAGGTGAGGTGTGTTGAGGAAAGTATGTGCGAGACAGGAGTGTTTGGTTGTGGTGAGATGTGTTGAGGAAAGTATGTGTGAGACAGGAGTGTTTGGTTGTGGTGAGATGTTTTTAGGAAAGTATGTGCGAGACAGGAGTGTTTGGTTGAGGTGAGGTGTGTTGAGGAAAGTATGTGCGAGACAGGAGTGTTTGGTTGAGGTGAGGTGTGTTGAGGAAAGTATGTGTGAGACAGGAGTGTTTGGTTGTGGTGAGGTGTGTTGAGGAACGTAAGTGTGAGACAGGAGTGTTTGGTTGTGGTGAGGTGTGTTGAGGAAAGTATGTGCGAGACAGGAGTGTTTGGCTGAGGTGAGGTGTGGTGCGGAAAGTATGTGTGAGACAGGAGTGTTTGGTTGAGGTGAGGTGTGTTGAGGAAAGTATGTGTGAGACAGGTGTGTGTGGTTGAGGTGAGGTGTGTTGAGGAAAGTATGTGTGAGACAGGAGTGTTTGGTTGTGGTGAGATGTGTTGAGGAAAGTATGTGTGAGACAGGAGTGTTTGGTTGTGGTGAGATGTGTTGAGGAACGTATGTGTGAGACAGGAGTGTTTGGTTGTGGTGAGGTGTGTTGAGGAAAGTATGTGCGAGACAGGAGTGTTTGGTTGAGGGAGGTGTGTTGAGGAAAGTATGTGTGAGACAGGAGTGTTTGGTTGAGGGAGGTGTGTTGAGGAAAGTATGTGTGAGACAGGAGTGTTTGGTTGAGGGAGGTGTGTTGAGGAAAGTATGTGTGAGACAGGAGCGTTTGGTTGTGGTGAGGTGTGTTGAGGAAAGTATGTGCGAGACAGGAGTGTTTGGTTGAGGTGAGATGTGTTGAGGAAAGTATGTGTGAGACAAATACTGAGGTACAGAGAAGGGAATTTATGTGTAAGACAGGAGTGTTTGGTTGAGGTGAGGTGTGTTGACGAAAGTATGTGCGAGACAGGAGTGTTTGGTTGAGGTGAGATGTGTTGAGGAAAGTATGTACGAGACAGGAGTGTTTGGTTGAGGTGAGATGTGTTGAGTAAAGTATGTACGAGACAGGAGTGTTTGGTTGAGGTGAGATGTGTTGAGGAAAGTATGTACGAGACAGGAGTGTTTGGTTGAGGTGAGATGTGTTGAGGAAAGTATGTACGAGACAGGAGTGTTTGGTTGAGGTGAGATGTGGTGAGGAAAGAATGTGTGAGACAGGAGTGTTTGGTTGAGGTGAGGTGTGTTGAGGAAAGTATGTACGAGACAGGAGTGTTTGGTTGAGGTGAGATGTGTTGAGGAAAGTATGTACGAGACAGGAGTGTTTGGTTGAGGTGAGGTGTGTTGAGGAAAGTATGTGTGAGACAGGAGTGTTTGGTTGAGGTGAGGTGTGTTGAGGAAAGTATGTACGAGACAGGAGTGTTTGGTTGAGGTGAGGTGTGTTGAGGAAAGTATGTGTGAGACAGGAGTGTTTGGTTGAGGTGAGGTGTGTTGAGGAAAGTATGTGTGAGACAGGAGTGTTTGGTTGTGGTGAGATGTGTTGAGGAACGTATGTGTGAGACAGGAGTGTTTGGTTGAGGTGAGGTGTGTTGAGGAAGGTATGTGTGAGACAGGAGTGTTTGGTTCAGGTGAGGTGTGTTGTGGAAAGTATGTACGAGACAGGAGTGTTTGGTTGAGGTGAGGTGTGTTGAGGAAATTAAGTGTGAGACAGGAGTGTTTGGTTGTGGTGAGGTGTGTTGAGGAAAGTATGTGCGAGACAGGAGTGTTTGGCTGAGGTGAGGTGTGTTGCGGAAAGTATGTGTGAGACAGGAGTGTTTGGTTGAGGTGAGGTGTGTTGAGGAAAGTATGTGTGAGACAGGTGTGTTTGGTTGAGGTGAGGTGTGTTGAGGAAAGTATGTGTGAGACAGGAGTGTTTGGTTGTGGTGAGATGTGTTGAGGAAAGTATGTGTGAGACAGGAGTGTTTGGTTGTGGTGAGATGTGTTGAAGAACGTATGTGTGAGACAGGAGTGTTTGGTTGTGGTGAGGTGTGTTGAGGAAAGTATGTGCGAGACAGGAGTGTTTGGTTGAGGGAGGTGTGTTGAGGAAAGTATGTGTGAGATAGGAGTGTTTGGTTGTGGTGAGGTGTGTTGAGGAAAGCATGTGCGAGACAGGAGTGTTTGGTTGAGGTGAGATGTGTTGAGGAAAGTATGTACGAGACAGGAGTGTTTGGTTGAGGTGAGATGTGTTGAGTAAAGTATGTACGAGACAGGAGTGTTTGGTTGAGGTGAGATGTGTTGAGGAAAGTATGTACGAGACAGGGGTGTTTGGTTGAGGTAAGATGTGTTGAGGAAAGTATGTACGAGACAGGAGTGTTTGGTTGAGGTGAGATGTGGTGAGGAAAGAATGTGTGAGACAGGAGTGTTTGGTTGAGGTGAGGTGTGTTGAGGAATGTATGTACGAGACAGGAGTGTTTGGTTGAGGTGAGATGTGGTGAGGAAAGTATGTACGAGACAGGAGTGTTTGGTTGAGGTGAGGTGTGTTGAGGAAAGTATGTGTTAGACAGGAGTGTTTGGTTGAGGTGAGGTGTGTTGAGGAAAGTATGTACGAGACAGGAGTGTTTGGTTGAGGTGAGGTGTGTTGAGGAAAGTATGTGTGAGACAGGAGTGTTTGGTTGAGGTGAGGTGTGTTGAGGAAAGTATGTGTGAGACAGGAGTGTTTGGTTGTGGTGAGATGTGTTGAGGAACGTATGTGTGAGACAGGAGTGTTTGGTTGAGGTGAGGTGTGTTGAGGAAGGTATATGTGAGACAGGAGTGTTTGGTTCAGGTGAGGTGTGTTGAGGAAAGTATGTACGAGACAGGAGTGTTTGGTTGAGTTGAGGTGTGTTGAGGAAAGTATGTGTGAGACAGGAGTGTTTGGTTGAGGTGAGATGTGTTGAGGAAAGTATGTGCGAGACAGGAGTGTTTGGTTGAGGTGAGGTGTGTTGAGAGAAGTATGTGTGAGACAAATACTGAGGTACAGAGAAGGGAATTTATGTGTGAGACAGGAGTGTTTGGTTGAGGTGAGATGTGTTGAGGAAGGTATGTACGAGACAGGAGTGTTTGGTTGAGGTGAGATGTGTTGAGGAAAGAATGTGTGAGACAGGAGTGTTTGGTTGAGTTGAGGTGTGTTGAGGAATGTATGTGTGAGACAGGAGTGTTTGGTTGAGGTGAGGTGTGTTGAGGAAAGTATGTGTGAGACAGGAGTGTTTGGTTGTGGGTGAGATGTGTTGAGGAACGTATGTGTGAGACAGGAGTGTTTGGTTGAGGTGAGGTGTGTTGAGGAAGGTATGTGTGAGACAGGAGTGGTTGGTTCAGGTGAGGTGTGTTGAGGAAAGTATGTACGAGACAGGAGTGTTTGGTTGAGGTGAGGTGTGTTGAGGAAAGTATGTGTGAGACAGGAGTGTTTGGTTGAGGTGAGATGTGTTGAGGAAAGTATGTGTGAGACAAATACTGAGGTACAGAGAAGGGAATTTATGTGTGAGACAGGAGTGTTTGGTTGAGGTGAGATGTGTTGAGGAAAGTATGTACGAGACAGGAGTGTTTGGTTGAGGTGAGATGTGTTGAGGAAAGAATGTGTGAGACAGGAGTGTTTGGTTGAGGTGAGGTGTGTTGAGGAAAGTATGTGTGAGACAGGAGTGTTTGGTTGAGGTGAGGTGTGTTGAGGAAAGAATGTGTGAGACAGGAGTGTTTGGTTGAGGTTGAGGTGTGTTGGGGAAAGTATTGTACGAGACAGGAGTGTTTGGTTGAGGTGAGGTGTGTTGAGGAAAGTATGTGTGAGACAGGAGTGTTTGGGTGAGGTGAGGTGTGTTGAGGAAAGTATGTGTGAGACAGGAGTGTTTGGTTGAGGTGAGATGTGTTGAGGAAAGTATGTGCGAGACAGGAGTGTTTGGTTGTGGTGAGATGTGTTTTGAGGAAGTAGTGTGAGACAGGAGTGTTTGGTTGAGGTGAGGTGTGTTGAGGAAGGTATGTGTGAGACAGGAGTGGTTGGTTCAGGTGAGGTGTGTTGAGGAAAGTATGTACGAGACAAGGAGTGTTTTGGTTGATAGTGAGGTGTGTTGAGGAAAGTATTGTGTGAGACAGGAGTGTTTGGTTGAGGTGAGATGTTGTTGAGGAAAGTATGTGCGAGACAGGAGGTGTTTGGTTGAGGTGAGATGTGTTGAGGAAAGTATGTGCGAGACAGGAGGTGTTTGGTTGAGGTGAGGTGTGTTGAGGGAAAGTATGTGTGAGACAGGAGTGTTTGGTTGTGGTGAGGTGTGTTGAGGAAAGTATGTGTGAGACAGGAGTGGTTGGTTGAGGTGAGGTGTGTTGAGGAAAGTATGTGTGAGACAGGAGTGTTTGGTTGAGGTGAGGTGTGTTGAGGAAAGTATGTGTGAGACAGGAGTGTTTGGTTGAGGTGAGATGTGTTGAGGAAAGTATGTGTGAGACAGGAGTGTTTGGTTGAGGTGGGGGTTGTGTTGAGGAAAGTATGTGTGAGACAGCAGTGTGTGGTTGAGGTGAGATGTGTTGAGGAAAGTATGTGTGAGACAGGAGTGATTGGTTGAGGTGAGATTTGTTGAGGAAAGTATGTGTGAGGCAGGAGTGTTTGGTTGAGGTGGGGTGTGTTGAGGAAAGTATGTGTGAGACAGCAGTGTTTGGTTCAGGTGAGATGTGTTGAGGAAAGTATGTGTGAGACAGGAGTGTTTGGTTCATGTGAGATGTGTTGAAGAAAGTATGTGTGAGACAGGAGTGTTTGGTTGAGGTGAGATGTGTTGAGGAAAGTATGTGTGAGACAGGAGTGTTTGGTTGAGGTGAGATGTGTTGAGGAAAGTATGTGTGAGACAGGAGTGTTTGGTTGAGGTGAGATGTGTTGAGGAAAGTATGTGTGAGACAGGAGTGTTTGGTTGAGGTGGGGTGTGTTGAGGAAAGTATGTGTGAGACAGCAGTGTTTGGTTCAGGTGAGATGTGTTGAGGAAAGTATGTGTGAGACAGGAGTGTTTGGTTGAGGGAGGTGTGTTGAGGAAAGTATGTGTGAGATAGGAGTGTTTGGTTGTGGTGAGGTGTGTTGAGGAAAGCATGTGCGAGACAGGAGTGTTTGGTTGAGGTGAGATGTGTTGAGGAAAGTATGTGTGAGACAAATACTGAGGTACAGAGAAGGGAATTTATATGTAAGACAGGAGTGTTTGGTTGAGGTGAGGTGTGTTGAGGAAAGTATGTGCGAGACAGGAGTGTTTGGTTGAGGTGAGATGTGTTGAGGAAAGTATGTACGAGACAGGAGTGTTTGGTTGAGGTGAGATGTGTTGAGTAAAGTATGTAAGAGACAGGAGTGTTTGGTTGAGGTGAGATGTGTTGAGGAAAGTATGTACGAGACAGGGGTGTTTGGTTGAGGTGAGATGTGTTGAGGAAAGTATGTACGAGACAGGAGTGTTTGGTTGAGGTGAGATGTGGTGAGGAAAGAATGTGTGAGACAGGAGTGTTTGGTTGAGGTTGAGGTGTGTTGAGGAAAGTATGTACGAGACAGGAGTGTTTGGTGAGGTGAGATGTGTTGAGGAAAGTAATGTACGAGACAGGGAGTGTTTGGTTGAGGTGAGGTGTGGTGAGGAAAGTATGTGTGAGACAGGAGTGTTTGGTTGAGGTGAGGTGTGTTGAGGAAAGTATGTACGAGACAGGAGTGTTTGGTTGAGGTAAGGTGTGTTGAGGAAAGTATGTGTGAGACAGGAGTGTTTGGTTGAGGTGAGGTGTGGTTGAGGAAAGTATGTGTGAGACAGGAGTGTTTGGTTGTGGTGAGATGTGTTGAGGAACGTATGTGTGAGACAGGAGTGTTTGGTTGAGGTGAGGTGTGTTGAGGAAGGTATTGTGTGAGACAGGAGTGTTTGGTTTCAGGTGAGGTGTGTTGAGGAAAGTATGTACGAGACAGGAGTGTTTTGGTTGAGGTGAGGTGTGTTGAGGAAAGTATGTGTGAGACAGGAGTGTTTGGTTGAGGTGAGATGTGTTGAGGAAAGTATGTGCGAGACAGGAGTGTTTGGTTGAGGTGAGATGTGTTGAGGAAAGTATGTGCGAGACAGGAGTGTTTGGTTGAGGTGAGGTGTGTTGAGGGAAGTATGTGTGAGACAAATACTGAGGTACAGAGAAGGGAATTTATGTGTGAGACAGGAGTGTTTGGTTGAGGTGAGGTGTGTTGAGGAAAGTATGTGTGAGACAGGAGTGTTTGGTTGTGGTGAGATGTGTTGAGGAACGTATGTGTGAGACAGGAGTGTTTGGTTGAGGTGAGGTGTGTTGAGGAAGGTATGTGTGAGACAGGAGTGTTTGGTTCAGGTGAGGTGTTTTGATGAAAGTATGTACGAGACAGGAGGTGTTTGGTTGAGGTGAGGCTGTGTTGAGGAAAGTATGTGTGAGACAGGTAGTGTTTGGTTGAGGTGAGATGTGTTGAGGAAAGTATGTGTGAGACAAATACTGAGGTACAGATGAAGGGAATTTATGTGTGAGACAGGAGTGTTTGTTTGAGGTGAGATGTGTGAGGGAAAGTATGTACGAGACAGGAGTGTTTGGTTGAGGTGAGATGTGTTGAGGAAAGAATGTGTGAGACAGGAGTGTTTGGTTGAGGTGAGGTGTGTTGAGGAAAGTATGTGTGAGACAGGAGTGTTTGGTTGAGGTGAGGTGTGTTGAGGAAAGTATGGTGAGGACGGAGTGTTGGTTGAGGTGAGGTGTGTTGGGGAAAGTAGTACGAGACAGGAGTGTTTGGTTGAGGTGAGATGTGTTGAGTAAAGTATGTGCGAGACAGGAGTGTTTGGTTGAGGTGAGGTGTGTTGAGGAAAGTATGTGTGAGACAGGAGTGTTTGGTTGAGGTGAGGTGTGTTGAGGAAAGTATGTGTGAGACAGGAGTGTTTGGTTGAGGTGAGGTGTGTTGGGGAAAGTATGTACGAGACAGGAGTGTTTGGTTGAGGTGAGATGTGTTGAGTAAAGTATGTGCGAGACAGGAGTGTTTGGTTGAGGTGAGATGTGTTGAGGAAAGTATGTGCGAGACAGGAGTGTTTGGTTGAGGTGATGTGTGTTGAGCAAAGTATGTGTGAGACAGGAGTGTTTGGTTGTGGTGAGGTGTGTTGAGGAAAGTATGTGTGAGACAGGAGTGTTTGGTTGAGGTGAAGTGTGTTGAGGAAAGTATGTGTGAGACAGGAGTGTTTGGTTGAGGTGAGGTGTGTTGAGGAAAGTATGTGTGAGACAGGAGTGTTTGGTTGAGGTGAGATGTGTTGAGGAAAGTATGTGTGAGACAGGAGTGTTTGGTTGAGGTGGGGTGTGTTGAGGAAAGTATGTGTGAGACAGCAGTGTTTGGTTGAGGTGAGATGTGTTGAGGAAAGTATGTGTGAGACAGGAGTGATTGGTTGAGGTGAGATGTGTTGAGGAAAGTATGTGTGAGGCAGGAGTGTTTGGTTGAGGTGAGGTGTGTTGAGGAAAGTATGTGTGAGACAGCTGTGTTTGGTTCAGGTGAGATGTGTTGAGGAAAGTATGTGTGAGACAGGAGTGTTTGGTTCATGTGAGATGTGTTGAGGAAAGTATGTGTGAGATAGGAGTGTTTGGTTGAGGTGAGATGTGTTGAGGAAAGTATGTGTGAGACAGGAGTGTTTGGTTGAGGTGAGATGTGTTGAGGAAAGTATGTGTGAGACAGGAGTGTTTGGTTGAGGTGAGATGTGTTGAGGAAAGTATGTGTGAGACAGGAGTGTTTGGTTGAGGTGGGGTGTGTTGAGGAAAGTATGTGTGAGACAGCAGTGTTTGGTTCAGGTGAGATGTGTTGAGGAAAGTATGTGTGAGACAGGAGTGTTTGGTTGTGGTGAGGTGTGTTGAGGGAAGTATATATGAGACAAATACTGAGGTACAGAGATGGGAATTATTGTGTGAGACAGGAGTGTTTTGGTTGAGGTGAGATTGTGTGAGGAAAGTATGTGTGAGACAGGAGTGTTTGGTTGAGGTGAGATGTGTTGAGGAAAGTATGTGTGAGACAGGAGTGTTTGGTTGAGGTGAGATGTGTTGAGGAAAGTATGTGTGAGACAGGAGTGTTTGGTTGAGGTGGGGTGTGTTGAGGAAAGTATGTGCGAGACAGGAGTGTTTGGTTGAGGTGAGATGTGTTGAGGAAAGTATGTGCGAGACAGGATTGTTTGGTTGAGGTGAGATGTGTTGAGGAAAGTATGTGCGAGACAGGAGTGTTTGGTTGAGGTGAGGTGTGTTGAGGAAAGTATGTGTGAGACAGGAGTGTTTGGTTGTGGTGAGGTGTGTTGAGGAAAGTATGTGTGAGACAGGAGTGTTTGGTTGAGGTGAGGTGTGTTGAGGAAAGTATGTGTGAGACAGGAGTGTTTGGTTGAGACGAGGTGTGTTGAGGAAAGTATGTGTGAGACAGGAGTGTTTGGTTGAGGTGAGATGTGTTGAGGAAAGTATGTGTGAGACAGCAGTGTTTGGTTCAGGTGAGATGTGTTGAGGAAAGTATGTGTGAGACAGCAGTGTTTGGTTCAGGTGAGGTGTGTTGAGGGAAGTATGTGTGAGACAAATACTGAGGTACATAGATGGGAATTTATGTGTGAGACAGGGGTGTTTGGTTGAGGTGAGGTGTGTTGAGGAAAGTATGTGCGAGACAAATACTGAGGTACAGAGATGACAGTGTTTGGCAAGAACTCATGAGACAGTTGGGATGTTTCTTTGTGTAGCCACCTAGAGTGGAGAGTTATTGCGATGAGAGCAGATGTCGGCGTCCAGTTAATGCTTTGAATATCTTCAGCAACACAAATAAGTCCTGACAGCCCTGACTTGATCAGGTGGCCCAGGTGTTCAGACTTTCAATTTGCCCTGACTGGATCAGGTGTCACAGTTGTTCAGACTTTAAATTTGCCCTGAAAACAATCTGTAATTGAAACCAGATGTGTTGTCGTCCGTCACCTGGTTCTAGCAGCAGACATGATCCAGGGCGGGTCAGGGGTTAAATTATGCCATGTCTGTCACCTGGTTCTAGCAGCAGACATGATCCAGGGCGGGTCAGGGGTTAAATTATGCCATGTCTATTACCTGGTTCTAGCCGGCTGCCTGGCCGAGGGGTTAGCAGCTTTCTCCGTTAATCCCGAATACTCTCGTAGTCAACGTGAGCGGACGAGAATTAGAAGTGGTTCGAGTCACGCTAGTGACTTATGAGAGTATGGAGCCGGTCGCTCAGAAAGTCGTGGCGTGCTGATGAGCGTAATCTAACCTAGGAATCAACATACAGCTGAAAGATGCTGGTGTTGACCGCAATATCCTGAAACAGGATGGAAACGCGGTGAAAAAAAAATTACCTGGTTCTAACAGCAGGACATGATCCAGGGCGGGTCAGGGGTTAAATTAGTTAATGTCTATCACCTGGTTATAACAGCAAACATGATCCAGGGTGGGTCAGGGGTTAAATTATGCCATGTCTATCACCTGGTTCTAGCAGCAGAGACGATACAATGTGGGTCAGGCTTAGAATCTTGTCAGGCTGTAATGCGCTTCTGTAACTCTTGCTTGCATCCACGTCTGTAGTCATTTGTTTAGTCAAATATTTAGTTAAACGTTTAGTCACAGATTTAGTCGTATGAACAAGGAATGAATGTTGCAGCTGTACATATGTGGCTTGCCTTTATCGCTGCTGTCTGTCGCTGTTGTGTGTTCCCTTGTGCTTACGCAGACGTACACGTCATCAGACGTACACGTCATCATACATACACGTCATCAGGTCACAAAGCTACAGTCTGATATTCTATGTGACATGTGACCCGGCTATTGTCATTGTTTCCCCCGCCCCCCTGCTTGTCTGATGTTCTGTTCTTGTGTCTTGTCATCAGTGTTGACCCGTGTTTGACCTCCAGTTTTACAACGCTAGCAATGGTATCTCCTTCAATGGTTACAATTGGTTCCCCTTCAGTCTTGACTATTACAATTGTTTCCCCTTCAATCTTGACTATCACAATTGTTTCCCCTTCAATATTGACTATTGCAATTGTTTCCCCTTCAGTCTTGACTATTACAATTGTTTCCCCTTCAATATTGACTATTACAATTGTTTCCCCTTCAATATTGACTATTACAATTGTTTCCCCTTCAATATTGACTATTACAATTGTTTCCCCTTCAGTCTTGACTATTACAATTGTTTCCCCTTCAATATTGACTATTACAATTGTTTCCCCTTCAATATTGACTATTACAATTGTTTCCCCTTCAGTCTTGATTATTACAATTGTTTCCCCTTCAATATTGACTATTACAATTGTTTCCCCTTCAGTCTTGACTATTACAATTGTTTCCCCTTCAATATTGACTATTACAATTGGTTTCCCCTTCAATATTGACTATTACAATTGTTTCCCCTTCAATCTTGACTATTACAATTGTTTCTCCTTCAACCTTGACTATTGCAATTGTTTCCTCTTTAATCTTGACTATTACAATTGTTTCCCCTTCAATCTTGACTATGACAATTGTTTCCCCTTCAATCTTGACTATTACAGTTGTATCTCCTTTAGTCTTGCTTATTACAATTGTTTCCCCTTCAGTTTTCACTATTACAATTGTTTCTCCTTCAATCTTGACTATGACAATTGTTTCCTCTTTAATCTTGACTATTATAATCGTTTCCCCTTCAGTCTTGACTATTACAATTGTTTCTCTTTCAATCTTGACTATGACAATTGTTTCCCCTTTAATCTTGACTATTACAATTGTTTCCCCTTCAGTCTTGACTATTACAATTGTTTCTCCTTCAATCTTGACAATTATGACAATTGTTTCCCCTTAAATCTTGATAGTTATTACAATTGTTTATCCTCCAATCTTGATAATTATTACAATTGGTTCCACTTCAATCATGACAATTATTGCAATTGTTTCCCCTTTAATCTTGATAATCATTACAATTGTTTCCACATATTTTTTTTTTTTAAATAAGGGCTCGCAGTTCTCAAAGCGGCGAGGGCCGCCACATTAGGTCCCACGTCCTTGTGTGTCATTCAGAGACCGCTCTGCGTGTGCAGGGCCGCCACATTAGGTCCCACGTCCTTGTGTGTCATTCAGAGACCGCTCTGCGTGTGCAGGGCCGCCACATTAGGGTCCCACGTCCTTGTGTGTCATTCAGAGACCGCTCTGCGTGTGCAGGGCCGCCCCATTAGGTCCCACGTCCTTGTGTGTCATTCAGAGACCGCTCTGCGTGTGCAGGGCCGCCCCATTAGGTCCCACGTCCTTGTGTGTCATTCAGAGACCGCTCTGCGTGTGCAGGGCCGCCCCATTAGGTCCCACGTCCTTGTGTGTCATTCAGAGACCGCTCTGCGTGTGCAGGGCCGCCACATTAGGTCCCACGTCCTTGTGTGTCATTCAGAGGACCGCTCTGCGTGTGCAGGGCCGCCACATTAGGTCCCACGTCCTTGTGTGTCATTCAGAGACCGCTCTGCGTGTGCAGGGCCGCCCCATTAGGTCCCACGTCCTTGTGTGTCATTCAGAGACCGCTCTGCGTGTGCAGGGCCGCCCCATTAGGTCCCACGTCCTTGTGTGTCATTCAGAGACCGCTCTGCGTGTGCAGGGCCGCCCCATTAGGTCCCACGTCCCTTGTGTGTCATTCAGAGACCGCTCTGCGTGTGCAGGGGCCGCCACATTAGGTCCCACGTCCTTGTGTGTCATTCAGAGACCGCTCTGCGTGTGCAGGGCCGCCACATTAGGTCCCACGTCCTTGTGTGTCATTCAGAGACCGCTCTGCGTGTGACACTGGGAAAATCAAGAGCAGATACTACACTTTGATCTTTGCCAAGGCCCGAGAAAGCGATCCAACAATCTTGACAAGTGTTATCATCCTTTCCCTTTCAATCTTGATAACTATTACAATTCTTTCCTTTTAATTTTCATAATACAATTATTCCCCCTTCATTCTTGACGCTTATATCTTCATCAATTTCACAACTATTGTAATAATTCCCCTGTTAATGTTGTAATCATTAAAATTGTGTCCTCAAGATCGCTTCTCGTGCTTTTGGCTAAGATCAGAGCGGGGTAATCTGCACTTTGACCTAATTTTTGCCACCAGCAGAGGCGGCCACCCGAATGACACACCAGCTTGTGGGCGCTGGTGTGGCGGCCCTGGGCAACAGTGACTCCTACATATTTTTATCTGTTTTTTATGTATGGTCAGATTATGTGAAATACCTTTATGATGATAACAGAGAAGAACAGTATGATATTCAAAATAATAATGAAGGACCATCAATTTTGAAGATGGAGGTTCAGAATGCTCTTAACCATATGGAATATGGCAAGACCCTTGGCTCAGACAGCATCACAACAGAAATGATTAATGGTTTGGAAGAGAACGGAATAGATAAAGTTACCAGACTCCTGAATACAATATATGATACTGGATATATACCTCATGAATTATGTAATTCTGTATTTATTGCAATCCCAAAGAAATCAGGAGCCTTGGAATGTGATCAACATCGAACAATTAGTATAATGAGTCACATAACGAAGATTTTGCTAAGAATTATCATGCAAAGAGTTAGGAAGAAAATACAACCTTAAATAGGAGAGGAACAATGTGGGTTTGTAGAAGGTAAGGGTACAGTAAATGCTGTGTACATACTGAGAACAGTAACTGAACGTTCTATAGACGTAAACAAAGATCTACACCTCTGCTTTATTGACTACACAAAGGCTTTCGATAAAGTGAGACATGTCGACATGATAAGGATGCTTGAAGATCTACAAATTGACTGGAAAAGACCTTAGACTTGTAAAACAACATATATTGGAAACAACAAGCTGCCATCAGAACTGATAATGAAGTAGCTCAATATCAGCCTATTAAGAGAGGTGTGGAAAAGAGGTAAGTAATGTCTCCAGATCTTTATTCCCTGTACAGTGAAAATATTTCAGAAATATAGAAGATATGGAAGGAATCAACATTAGGGGACAGATACATCAATAACATAAGATATGCAGATGATAAAGTCTTGATTGCAGACAATGAACAGGGACCTGCAAAATTTAGTAGATGTAGTTGTTGCACACACTGAACAACTGGGGTTAGAATTGAATTGCAAGAAGACACAGATTATGGTCGTCTCTGGGAAGAAGGAAATACCACAATGTGAGTGGCACCTTACAGTCTTGACAGACCAAAGTATCTGAGTTGGAATTTGGTCAAAATTCCATCACAATGCCTGGGCAGAGCTTCAGAGAACATGTGGTGCCCAAACGACTATGTTCCCTCTCTCGGCCTTGCCTTGTTTGATACAGAGGCAATGGTAACCAATACGTCTGGAACAAGGTAGGCTGCAGATGCTGGCGGCTCAGCGTCAAACCTCCGAGACCTCGCCTCCACGAGCAGGAGACGAGCGATGGCCAGACCCTAAACCCTTGGGATTTGACTTAGAGGCGTTCAGCCAAATCCCGCACCAATGTAATATACAAATAAATGGGCATATTCTTAAACAAGTGAATCGGATACAGCTGTCTCGGAACAGTCATAACATCTGATGGGATGATGCCTTGAAGAGATTAGAACAAGAATTGCCATGGCGAAGGTAGCCTTTTGCAAGATGAAAAACATACTGACCAATAAAAAATATATCAATTGAAACGAGATAAAGAGTGTTGAAGGTGCTACATAGAACCTGTACTTTTATATGGATGTGAAGCGTGGACAATGAGCAGACAAGCTGAAAAACAGCTGATGGCTGTGGAAATGTGGTTTCTGAGGAAAATGCAAAGAATACCATGGACAGACAGAAAAACCAATGAACAAGTCCTTCAAGAAACAAATGAAGATCGTAAACTGATTAGAGACATTAGACGTAGACAGTCAAAATTGTTTGGGCATGTTATGAGAAGAAATGAATTGGAGAAGCTTGGTGACAACTTGGCAAGATAGAAGGAAAGAGACCAAGGGGAAGACCAAGAATTAAATACCTGGATGGCTTGGCCACGTGGCATGGTCGAGACAGAAACACGGAGCTGATCCACGACTCTGGTGATCGAGTGAGATGGCAAAACATGACCGCTCACGATTATCCGGCATGGCACATGATGGATGGATGCTGAACAGGGTAGTGGTAGTGGTAGTATGGAATGGAAAATTTACTTCGTCGCCAGTTTGACAAATGTTACAATTATTTTCCCCATCAATCTTGACAATTGTTACAATTATTTCCCCATCAATCTTGACAATTGTTACAATTATTTCCCCAACAATCTTGACAATTGTTATAATTATTTCCCCATACATCTTGACAATTGTTACATTTATTTCACCTTCAATCTAGACATTTATTACAGCTCAATCAACAATTATTTCCCCATCAATCTTAACAATTATATCCGCATCAATCTTGACAATTATGACTAATATTTCCCCATCATACTGTCATCTTGCCGTCTTGACAGACAATAGTTTCTTACACTGTGCTTTAGAAAAGCATAATAACTACAACCCATGGCGGTAGTGAATGTGGCTGATTAGATCAATTCGCGCTGTAAATGTTCGTTCACAATGGATGCATGTGAACACATGGTCATTTCACCATCATGCACCATCGTACGTCTCAAATGCTCAGTGTGTGACCTATCTGCAATCATTTTATCATTTGTCTTTATTCCATTTCTGATCTTTGCCCTCCATGCAACACGTTCAGTGGCTACTTGCTCCCAATGTGCAATTATCAATGCCTGTATCAATCATGTCCCGCTTACACACATATTTGTATCGTAGTAGAGGCCGACCCCGAGATCTTTTATTCATCTGAATTCACAACTAAAACACACAAAAAACATGTCCTTTGGTATTCTACCATCAGTCCATCCTCCTAACGTGTCCTATCCATCTAAGTCTACGAAGACTGAGCATGGAATATACCGTCACACAACCTGATCTTTCCAATACTTACAGCATTTGTGATTTTGTCTTGCCACTTAATACCAAGTAATTCTTCGCAGACACCGCATATGAAAGCTGTTTAAACGTTTCTCTTGGTGTGAGTAAGTTGTACCAGGGTTCACTGCCATAAAGAAGAGTACTAAGCACACATGCTTGATAGACAAGGACTATTGTTTTGACAGTAAGCTTCTTGTTCTCTTTTTTGTTTGTTAACCTGTTCATTGTTGTTGCTGCCTTACTAATCCTGATGTTGGTTTCCTGATCGAGGGATAATTTGCTATTTGCCTCTGATCCGAGATATGTAAACTTGTCTACTATCTCCAGTTCGGCGTCGTCAATAAAGATTGATGGTACCCCATGTGCACCTTGTGACATAATCTGTGTCTTCTTTTTGCTAATTGTTAAACCCAATTCAGAACAAGCATTGGAGAATGCAGATAGTAGAATGTTGTAATTCTTCCTTAGAGTGGGTCGTAATTGCAGCATCATCTGCAAAAAGCAACTCTCTGATCAGTAGCCTCCTTAATTTTGGTCTTGGCCTTCAATCTCTGAGCATTGTAGAGGCCGCCATCTGAATGTGGATGAATGCGTATACTACTATCGCAAACAATCAATCAATCAATCAATCAATCATGTGCCATGCCGGAAAGCGTGGGCAGTCATGATTCGCCATTTCACTCGATCACCAGAGTCGTGGATCAGCTCAGTGTTCCTGTCTCGTCCATGCCACGTGGCCAAGCCATCCAGGTATTTTCCTCTCGGTCTTCCTCTTGGTCTGTTCCCTTCGATCTTGCCAGTTGTCACTAAGTTCTCCAATCCATTTCTTCTCATAACATGTCCAAAAAATGTTGACTGTCTTCGTCTAATTTCTCTAATCAGTCTACGATTTTCATTTGTCTCCTGTAGTACTTGGTCATTGGTTTTTCTATCTGTCCATGGTACTCTTTGCATTTTCCTCAGAAACCACATTTCTGCAGCCATCAAACGTTTTTTCAGCTTGACTGCACATTGTCCAAGTTTCACATCCATACAAAAGAACAGGCTCTATGTATCCCCTCAACACTCTTTATTTCGTTTCAATTGACATCTTTTTATTGGTCAGAATGTTTTCTTTTCAGTAGAAGTGAAAAGTATATTTTAAAAAGGGTGGGGGGAGGGGGGGGGGAGGGAGCTAGTACACAACCTTTCTTAACTCCACTCTTAATTCAAACTCTTCTGAAATTGTACCATCAAACTTGATTATACCCTTCATACTTGTGTGGAACGATTCCACAGTGGACAGAAGAATTAGCGGGCAGCCAATATTCTTTAGTGCCTTGAACAGACCCTCACGACTGACAAAATCAAAAGCCTTTGTGAGATCGATAAAGGCAATAAACATTGATTTATTCCGTTCACAGCATTTTTCTTGCATGTGACGCAATGAGAATATCATGTGCCTCTCGCTTTGATTCCGAGACGGGTTACAACCATGGATGGAGCTATGCCTCTGCATATCACAAAGCCGGGGCTGAATTGTAGAGACCATGTGTTCCTCACGCAGCATGATCCCTCTCTCTGCCTGCCTAGTTCACTCCAGGATACAGGTAACACCTCATACATCTGGAACAAGACAAGCTGCAGAAGCTGCCTTATCAGCAAAGCAATGCTCTAACTGTCTGCCTGTCGGAGCTTCGATCCTAGACCAGCTGCCAACCAAGGCTTAAGGCCTGGTCTGCCCTGCCATGACATTTTGTCTTTAGGTTGCATTTCCTCGCACCAGGATAAGACTTGTACCCTCCCAATTGCGCTCTTCCGCCCGAAGCCGTTGGCATAATGTGGGGTGTCGGGTTTGGTAAGCACCGCCCAACATTCGGCGCTAACAGAAAGCAGGTAGTACCGTCTACTGGCATACGTTAGCTCAATCAGCTATTTCTCCATTAATCTTGACAATTATTTAAGCAGTTTCCCCATCAATCTTGACAATTATTAAAGCTATTTCCCGATCAATCTTGACAACTATATCCCCTTTAATCTTGACAATTATTTCCGTATCAATCTTTACAATTATTTCCGCATCAATCTTGACAAGTATTTCCCCATCAATCTTGACAATTATTTCCCCATCAATCTTGACAAATATTTCAGCATCAATCCTGACAATTATTTCCTCATCAATCTTAACAATTATTGCAATATTTTCCCCATCAATCTTATCAATTATTTCCCCTCAATCTTGACAATTATTTCCCCATCAATCTTGACAATCATTTCCCCATCAGTCGTGGCGATTATTTCCTCACCAATCTTGACAAGTATTGCAATATCTTTGTCATTAATCTTGACAATTATTTCCCAATGAATCTTGCGAATTATTTCCCTATCAATCTTGACAATTATTTCTTCATCAATCTTGACAATTATTGCAATATTTTTCCCATCAATCTTATCAATTATTTCCCCATCAATGTTGACAATTATTTCTCCATCAATCTTGACAATTATTTCCACATCAGTCTTGCCAATCATTTCCCCATCAATCGTTACAATTATTGCAATATTTTTCTATTGAGTCTTGACCATCAATACTGTCACCTTGAATCGGAACGATTTTTTTCAATGGTTTCCCTTCAATGTGGACAACAGTTACAATTGTTTTCCCCAGCAATGCTGACAGTTGTTACAAATATCTCCGCCATTACAGTTGAAAGTTATTCAAAATGTGTTCCTCATTAAAGTTTACAGCTGTTACAAATGTTTGCCTTACCAATGATGTTTACTGTAACTATCAATCTTTGACTTCCAATATCTATTCTTCATGACATCTTGACCTCTGGAATGTCTTGGCGTGTGTTATTTGCATCACATTCTTCTGTGTATGTCAAGCCCCGGTGGTGTCCATCGGTCAGTCACATGGCGTTTGTTACTTACCCCACATTCTCCTGTGTATGGTGGTGTCCATCGGTCAGTCACATGGCGTTTGTTACTTACCCCACATTCTCCTGTGTATGGTGGTGTTCATCAGTCAGCCACATGGCATTTGTTACTTACCCCACATTCTTCTGTGTATGTCAAGCCCCGGTGGTGTTCATCAGTCAGTCACATGGCGTTTGTTACTTACCCCACATTCTCCTGTGTATGTCAAGCCCCGGTGGTGTTCATCAGTCAGTCACATGGCGTTTGTTACTTACCCCACATTCTCCTGTGTATGGTGGTGTTCATCAGTCAGTCACATGGCGTTTGTTACTTACCCCACATTCTCCTGTGTATGGTGGTGTTCATCAGTCAGTCACATGGCGTTTGTTACTTACCCCACATTCTCCTGTGTATGGTGGTGTTCATCAGTCAGTCACATGGCGTTTGTTACTTACCCCACATTCTCCTGTGTATGGTGGTGTTCATCAGTCAGTCACATGGCGTTTGTTACTTACCCCACATTCTCCTGTGTATGGTGGTGTTCATCGGTCAGTCACATGGCGTTTGTTACTTACCCCACATTCTCCTGTGTATGGTGGTGTTCATCGGTCAGTCACATGGCGTTTGTTACTTACCCCACATTCTCCTGTGTATGGTGGTGTTCATCGGTCAGCCACATGGCGTTTGTTACTTACCCCACATTCTCCTGTGTATGGTGGTGTTCATCAGTCAGTCACATGGCGTTTGTTACTTACCCCACATTCTCCTGTGTATGGTGGTGTCCATCGGTCAGCCACATGGCGTTTGTTACTTACCCCACATTCTCCTGTGTATGGTGGTGTTCATCAGTCAGTCACATGGCGTTTGTTACTTACCCCACATTCTCCTGTGTATGGTGGTGTCCATCGGTCAGTCACATGGCGTTTGTTACTTACCCCACATTCTCCTGTGTATGGTGGTGTTCATCAGTCAGTCACATGGCGTTTGTTACTTACCCCACATTCTTCTGTGTATGTCAAGCCCCGGTGGTGTTCATCAGTCAGTCACATGGCGTTTGTTACTTACCCCACATTCTCCTGTGTATGGTGGTGTTCATCGGTCAGTCACATGGCATTTGTTACTTACCCCACATTCTCCTGTGTATGGTGGTGTTCATCGGTCAGTCACATGGCGTTTGTTACTTACCCCACATTCTCCTGTGTATGGTGGTGTTCATCGGTCAGTCACATGGCGTTTGTTACTTACCCCACATTATCCTGTGTATGGTGGTGTTCATCGGTCAGTCACATGGCGTTTGTTACTTACCCACATTCTCCTGTGTATGGTGGTGTCCATCAGTCAGTCACATGGCGTTTGTTACTTACCCACATTATCCTGTGTATGGTGGTGTTCATCGGTTCAGTCACATGGCGTTGTTACTTACCCCACATTATCCTGTGTATGGTGGTGTTCATCGGTCAGTCACATGGCGTTTGTTACTTACCCCACATTCTCCTGTGTATGGTGGTGTTCATCGGTCAGTCACATGGCGTTTGTTACTTACCCCACATTCTCCTGTGTATGGTGGTGTCCATCAGTTCCAGCCACATGGCGTTTGTTACTATACCCCACATTCTCCTGTGTATGGGTGGTGTTCATCAGTCAGTCACATGGCGTTTGTTACTTACCCCACATTCTCCTGTGTATGGTGGTTGTCCATCGGTCAGTCACATGGCGTTTGTTACTTACCCCACATTCTCCTGTGTATGGTGGTGTCCATCAGTCAGTCACATGGCGTTTGTTACTTACCCCACATTCTCCTGTTATGGTGGTGTCCATCAGTCAGTCACATGGCGTTTGTTACTTACCCCACATTCTCCTGTGTATGGTGGTGTTCCATCAGTCAGCCACATGGCGTTTGTTACTTACCCCACATTCTCCTGTGTATGGTGGTGTTCATCAGTCAGTCACATGGCGTTTGTTACTTACCCCACATTCTCCTGTGTATGGTGGTGTCCATCGGTCAGTCACATGGCGTTTGTTACTTACCCCACATTCTCCTGTGTATGGTGGTGTCCATCAGTCAGCCACATGGCGTTTGTTACTTACCCCACATTCTCCTGTGTATGGTGGTGTCCATCAGTCAGCCACATGGCGTTTTGTTACTTACCCCACATTCTCCTGTGTATGGTGGTGTTCATCAGTCAGTCACATGGCGTTTGTTACTTACCCCACATTCTCCTGTGTATGGTGGTGTCCATCGGTCAGTCACATGGCGTTTGTTACTTACCCCACATTCTCCTGTGTATGGTGGTGTCCATCAGTCAGTCACATGGCGTTTGTTACTTACCCCACATTCTCCTGTGTATGGTGGTGTCCATCAGTCAGTCACATGGCGTTTGTTACTTACCCCACATTCTCCTGTGTATGGTGGTGTCCATCAGTCAGCCACATGGCGTTTGTTACTTACCCCACATTCTCCTGTGTATGGTGGTGTTCATCAGTCAGTCACATGGCGTTTGTTACTTACCCCACATTCTCCTGTGTATGGTGGTGTCCATCGGTCAGTCACATGGCGTTTGTTACTTACCCCACATTCTCCTGTGTATGGTGGTGTTCATCAGTCAGTCACATGGCGTTTGTTACTTACCCCACATTCTCCTGTGTATGGTGGTGTCCATCAGTCAGTCACATGGCGTTTGTTACTTACCCCACATTATCCTGTGTATGGTGGTGTTCATCGGTCAGTCACATGGCGTTTGTTACTTACCCCACATTCTCCTGTGTATGGTGGTGTTCATCGGTCAGCCACATGGCGTTTGTTACTTACCCCACATTCTCCTGTGTATGGTGGTGTTCATCAGTCAGCCACATGGCGTTTGTTACTTACCCCACATTCTCCTGTGTATGGTGGTGTTCATCGGTCAGTCACATGGCGTTTGTTACTTACCCCACATTCTCCTGTGTATGGTGGTGTTCATCGGTCAGTCACATGGCGTTTGTTACTTACCCCACATTCTCCTGTGTATGGTGGTGTTCATCGGTCAGTCACATGGCATTTGTTACTTACCCCACATTCTCCTGTGTATGGTGGTGTTCATCAGTCAGTCACATGGCGTTTGTTACTTACCCCACATTCTCCTGTGTATGGTGGTGTCCATCGGTCAGTCACATGGCGTTTGTTACTTACCCCACATTCTCCTGTGTATGGTGGTGTCCATCGGTCAGCCACATGGCGTTTGTTACTTACCCCACATTCTCCTGTGTATGGTGGTGTCCATCAGTCAGTCACATGGCATTTGTTACTTACCCCACATTCTCCTGTGTATGGTGGTGTCCATCGGTCAGCCACATGGCGTTTGTTACTTACCCCACATTCTCCTGTGTATGGTGGTGTACATCGGTCAGTCACATGGCGTTTGTTACTTACCCCACATTATCCTGTGTATGGTGGTGTACATCGGTCAGTCACATGGCGTTTGTTACTTACCCCACATTCTCCTGTGTATGGTGGTGTACATCGGTCAGCCACATGGCGTTTGTTACTTACCCCACATTATCCTGTGTATGGTGGTGTCCATCGGTCAGCCACATGGCATTTGTTACTTACCCCACATTCTCCTGTGTATGGTGGTGTCCATCGGTCAGTCACATGGCGTTTGTTACTTACCCCACATTCTCCTGTGTATGGTGGTGTTCATCAGTCAGCCACATGGCGTTTGTTACTTACCCCACATTCTCCTGTGTATGGTGGTGTACATCGGTCAGTCACATGGCGTTTGTTACTTACCCCACATTCTCCTGTGTATGGTGGTGTCCATCGGTCAGCCACATGGCTATTTGTTACTTACCCCACATTCTCCTGTGTATGGTGGTGTCCATCGTCAGTCACATGGCGTTTGTTACTTACCCCACATTCTCCTGTGTATGGTGGTGTTCATCGGTCAGTCACATGGCGTTTGTTACTTACCCCACATTCTCCTGTGTATGGTGGTGTTCATCGGTCAGTCACATGGCGTTTGTTACTTACCCCACATTCTCCTGTGTATGGTGGTGGTCCATCGGTCAGCCACATGGCGTTTGTTACTTACCCCACATTCTCCTGTGTATGGTGGTGTCCATCGGTCAGTCACATGGCGTTTGTTACTTACCCCACATTCTCCTGTGTATGGTGGTGTCCATCGGTCAGCCACATGGCGTTTGTTACTTACCCCACATTCTCCTGTGTATGGTGGTGTTCATCGGTCAGTCACATGGCGTTTGTTACTTACCCCACATTCTCCTGTGTATGGTGGTGTTCCATCGGTCAGTCACATGGCGTTTGTTACTTACCCCACATTCTCCTGTGTATGGTTGGTGTCCATCGGTCAGCCACATGGCGTTTGTTACTTACCCCACATTATCCTGTGTATGGTGGTGTACATCGGTCAGTCACATGGCTTTGTGTACTTACCCACATTCTCCTGTGTATGGTGGTGTCCATCAGTCAGCCACATGGCGTTTGTTACTTACCCCACATTATCCTGTGTATGGTGGTGTACATCGGTCAGTCACATGGCGTTTGTTACTTACCCCACATTCTCCTGTGTATGGTGGTGTACATCGGTCAGTCACATGGCGTTTGTTACTTACCCCACATTCTCCTGTGTATGGTGGTGTCCATCGGTCAGTCACATGGCGTTTGTTACTTACCCCCACATTCTCCTGTGTATGGTGGTGTTCATCGGTCAGTCACATGGCGTTTGTTACTTACCCCACATTCTCCTGTGTATGGGTGGTGTCCATCGGTCAGGCCACATGGCGTTTGTTACTTACCCCACATTCTCCTGTGTATGGTGGTGTTCATCGGTCAGTCACATGGCGTTTGTTACTTACCCCACATTATCCTGTGTATGGTGGTGTTCATCGGTCAGTCACATAACTTGGATGGCGTCCTCGGCCACCTGGACTGCTCACTTCACGTATCCTGAATATGGATAATTCCCTGATGATATCTCAAATATGTCGTAGATGGTTGTTGATTAGATCTGTGACGTGCATTGTAAACGGCTGATGGTTAGATCTGTGACATGTGTTGTAGGTGGCGTATGGTTAGATCTGTGACATGTGTTGTAGGATGGCGGGTGGTTAGATCTGTGACATGTGTTGTAGGCGGCTGAAGGTTAGATCTGTGACATGTGTTGTAGGTGGCTGGTGGTTAGATCTGTGACATGTGTTGTAGATGGCTGATGGTTAGATCTGTGACATGTATTCTAGACGACTGATAGTTTGATCTGTGACATGTATTGTAGATGGCTGATAGTTAGATCTGTGACATGTGTTGTAGATGGCTGATGGTTAGATCTGTGACATGTGTTGTAGATGGCTAATGGTTAGATCTGTGACATGTGTTGTAGATGGCTGATGGTTAGATCTGTGATGTGTGTTGTAGATGGCTGATGGTTAGATCTGTGACATGTGTTGTAGATGGCTGATGGTTAGATCTGTGATGTGTGTTGTAGATGACTGATGGTTAGATCTGTGACGTGTGTTGTAGATGGCTGATAGTTAGATCTGTGACATGTGTTGTAGATGGCTGATAGTTAGATCTGTGACATGTGTTGTAGATGGCTGATGGTTAGATCTGTGATGTGTGTTGTAGATGGCTGATGGTTAGATATGTGACGTGTGTTGTAGATGGCTGATAGTTAGATCTGTGACATGTGTTGTAGATGGCTGATGGTTAGATCTGTGACATGTGTTGTAGGTGGCTGATAGTTATATCTGTGACATGTGTTGTAGATGGCTGATGGTTAGATCTGTGACATGTGTTGTAGATGGCTGATAGTTAGATCTGTGATGTGTGTTGTAGATGGCTGATGGTTAGATATGTGACATGTGTTGTAGATGGCTGATGGTTAGATATGTGACATGTGTTGTAGGTGGCTGATAGTTATATCTGTGACATGTGTTGAAGATGGCTGATAGTTATATCTGTGACATGTGTTGTAGATGGCTGATAGTTAGATCTGTGACATGTGTTGTAGATGGCTGATAGTTATATCTGTGACATGTGTTGAAGATGGCTGATGGTTAGATCTGTGATGTGTGTTGTAGATGGCTGATGGTTAGATCTGTGACATGTGTTGTAGGTGACTGATGGTTAGATCTGTGACATGTGTTGTAGGTGACTGATGGTTAGATCTGTGACATGTGTTGTAGATGGCTGATAGTTAGATCTGTGACATGTGTTGTAGATGGCTGATAGTTATATCTGTGACATGTGTTGAAGATGGCTGATGGTTAGATCTGTGATGTGTGTTGTAGATGGCTGATGGTTAGATCTGTGACATGTGTTGTAGTGACTGATGGTTAGATCTGTGACATGTGTTGTAGATGGCTGATGGGTTAGATCTGTGATGTGTGTTGTAGATGGCTGATGGTTAGATCTGTGACATGTGTTCTAGATGGCTGATGGTTAGATCTGTGATGTGTGTTGTAGATGGCTAATGGTTAGATCTGTGACATCTGTTGTAGATGGTTGATGGTTAGATCTGTGACATGTGTTGTAGATGGCTGATAGTTAGATCTGTGATGTGTGTTGTAGATGGCTGATGGTTAGATATGTGTTGTGTTGTAGATGACTGATGGTTAGATCTGTGACATGTGTTGTAGGTGGCTGATAGTTAGATCTGTGACATGTGTTGTAGATGGCTGATGGTTAGATCTGTGATGTGTGTTGTAGATGGCTGATGGTTAGATCTGTGACATGTGTTCTAGATGGCTGATGGTTAGATCTGTGATGTATGTTGTAGATGGCTAATGGTTAGATCTGTGACATCTGTTGTAGATGGTTGATGGTTAGATCTGTGACATGTGTTGTAGATGGCTGATGGTTAGATCTGTGATGTGTGTTGTAGATGGCTGATGGTTAGATCTGTGACATGTGTTGTAGATGGCTGATAGTTAGATTTGTGACATGTGTTGTAGATGGCTGATGGTTAGATTTGTGACATGTGTTATAGATGGCTAAAGGTTAGATCTGTGACATGTGTTGTAGATGGCTAATGGTTAGATCTGTGACATGTATTGTAGATGACTGATGGTTAGATCTGTGACATCTGTTGTAGATGGTTGATGGTTAGATCTGTGACATGTGTTGTAGATGGCTGATAGTTAGATCTGTGATGTGTGTTGTAGATGGCTGATGGTTAGATCTGTGATGTGTGTTGTAGATGACTGATGGTTAGATCTGTGACATGTGTTGTAGGTGGCTGATGGTTAGATTTGTGACATGTGTTGTAGATGGCTGATGGTTAGATCTGTGATGTGTGTTGTAGATGGCTGATGGTTAGATCTGTGACATGTGTTCTAGATGGCTGATGGTTAGATCTGTGATGTATGTTGTAGATGGCTAATGGTTAGATCTGTGACATCTGTTGTAGATGGTTGATGGTTAGATCTGTGACATGTGTTGTAGATGGCTGATGGTTAGATCTGTGATGTGTGTTGTAGATGGCTGATGGTTAGATCTGTGACATGTGTTGTAGATGGCTGATAGTTAGATTTGTGACATGTGTTGTAGATGGCTGATGGTTAGATTTGTGACATGTGTTATAGATGGCTAAAGGTTAGATCTGTGACATGTGTTGTAGGATGGCTAATGGTTAGATCTGTGACATGTATTGTAGATGACTGATGATTAGATCTGTGACATGTGTTGTAGGTGGCTAATGGTTAGATCTGTTATGTGTGTTGTAGATGGCTGATGGTTAGATCTGTGACATGTGGTGTAGGTGGCTAATGGTTAGAGTGTGTTGTAGATGGCTGATGGTTAGGATCTGTGACATGTGTTGTAGATGGCTGATAGTTAGATCTATGACATGTGTTGTAGGTGGCTGATAGTTAGATCTGTGACATGTGTTGTAGATGGCTGATGGTTAGATCTGTGAAATGTGTTGTAGATGGCTGATGGTTAGATCTGTGAAATGTGTTGTAGATGGCTGATGGTTAGATCTGTGACATGTGTTGTAGATGGCTGATGGTTAGATCTTTGACATGTAATCTAGACTGCTGATGGTTAGAACGAACGAACGAACAGACTTTATTTTCAAAGGGTAACAAATTGGGCACGCAGGCCCGTCTTACATTCGGCCCTTCCAATCACTCATCTTTCTTTCATCAACAGTGCATAGGAAAAAAACATTGTCACATGAATTTTGTAAACATAAACAATGCATATTACTATGTTATGAGACACATCCACCACCCACCCACACATCCCCCATTCACTCCAACTCCCCCACCCAACCACACACACATACAATACATTACCCCACCACCCACACCCACACCCCAAGCACACATACATTGAATAACCCATACATCCCCCACCTACACACATCTCCCCACCCCCTCACATATCCTCTACCCGTCCCATTTCCCACCAACAATCACTCACCCACTATCCTCCTCCACCCACACACCTCCAACCACCCAGCCAAAACACACATTCCTCAGCACACACACATCTCCCCGTCAACTCACATATTCCGCACCTACCCACACACAAATTCCGCACTCACCCACATAATCTCCCATCTCTCCCAGCCCACTCACAGATCCCGAGCCCACAACTACAAACATCCCCCACCATCTCCTAACCTGCACACACTCACCCACCCACATATCCTCTACCCACCCATCCCCCAACCAACATCCCTTAACCACACACCCTTACTCATATACACACACATCCTCACCCACGCACAATCTCCCCACCCATGCAAACATCCCTCACACACATCCCCACCCACCAACACATTCCCCATTCACAAACACACACCTCCCATCCACCGCACACAACCCACACACACATCCCCAACCCATACATTCATCCCCTCACAACATCCCTAGACACACGTACTTATCCCTCAACCACTAACACCCACACATCCCTTACCCACTCATCACCACATACATCTCCTATCTACCCACACACACTCACACACTCCCAACCACCCATCTAAGCACACATCCCCCACCCTCACACACATCCTTCACCCACCCGCAAACCCAACCACACCTTCACCCACCCACACAAACATCATTTATCCACACCCAGCTCCCCTCCCACACAACACCACACCCACACACATCCCAAAGACACATCTCTCACCCACATACACATCTATCCACACATCTCCTACCCATCCACACACCCCCCAACTACAATCACCCTCACTACCCACACATACATCCTCCATCAAGCCACACACACCCCCCCACCCAGCGAGACATATCCCCCACCCACACACAACATCTCCAATCCATCACCCACATCCATCACGCACCCCTCCCCCAACCCACACACATCCCCACACACATTCACCCACACATCTCTCACCCACACACACTCCCCACCCATCCACCCAAAC